>CM076575.1:350706323-350845666 GCA_034641835.2 Pinus albicaulis | reverse complement strand
AGTCCGCGCCATCCAATCTGGTTTTTTATCGGACGGCGGAGATGAACTGCGGGGGGCCAAGGTGTACGGACACGAGACTTTTGGAGAAACCCCCCGTAGTGAATGGCAGCCGTTAGATTAAGTCTTCACCCATCCCGAGGAGTTGACTACGGGGGCACCAAGGTTTGACCCTACAGATAGAGTAAATCCCCCGCAGGGGAAACGCTTCGGTCACGGCGTCGGGTCACATGGAGAGAAAAAGGCGGTGGGGGCTTAACCTGAGGGTCTTAAGTCCAACGCATAGAAAAAGTGTGTTTTCTATGGTTTTTAATGGTTTTTTAAGGAGAAAAAGGCTTTCGGTAAGGTCAAAATAGTGGGTTTTAACCTTATAAAAGGGATTTTAATGAAATGAAAAAGGGAGAAATATGAAATTGTGGGGTTTTCATGGGAAATGGAGAATAGAAAATAAGGTTAATGGTGGAAAGAAGAAAAAGGGAAAAGGGTCCTTTGCAGAAGTACTTTGGCTTTTAGAAATCAGCAGGATTTCTGAGTTCTGAATGGAAACAGTAGTGAATATTAACCAAGGATAGGACATTATCAAAAATTCTTCAAGTATCAACAATTTTAATCATGAAATTGTTTCTTGAAGGCTATCCAACATTATTTAGCCACCATTTGATATGACATAATTTTATGGGTGGCTAACAGTGGCTCCACTTGGGGATGGTGTCCTTTTGAAGGCATCAAGAACTGCAGACTTGTATTCTCTAGGAGGCTGATCAGTTGCCTCATCCATTGGGTTGTTTCCTTTGCTTTGAAAGATATTTCTTTTCTCTGGAAACCAATTTTCAATCTTTGGAAAACAATGGAACTCTTATCAACAAACTTTCTACCTACCCAATCCTACTGATCTAACATTTTCTCTTCATCAGAGTGCACTTGGATTATTTTCTTCACAACTTTGTTTTTTCTTTGCTTTTGAGCTGTCTTTGTTTTTCTTCTGGTTCAGATTTTAAACTGATTAGAACCAGATCTTTACATTCTTTGACTCATAATTTAACATAGATTTGAGTCATTTCCCTTTGGAAACTTTGGTTCAGATTTTGAGTTTGTTTGAACCTTCAATTTCTAACCTAATCTATCTACTGATAAGCCAAGGTTAAACAGTTTGGAAAATCAAATTCACTATCCTATCAGCAGAAAATTTAAAACTAATTAGTCGAGATTAGGCTGTTCGACTAACTAGAAGTGTGTTTTGTAGGAGTGGCATTTGAGCTTGCACACTTTCAGATTTGTTTCTCTTTTTGGCATGGGGTTGTGCCTTTCTTGTTTTCATTTCTGCCCCCTTTTCATTCTTTCTCTGTTTTTGTAATTTTTGATTTTTTTATAACTTTGAATGCAATGGTGGATGAAATATTTACAATGGAAAAGGTAAAAGGCTTCAAAACATAAAAACGGATCAAGAGAAGTAATGCTTAAGCATCCTGCCATTGACAGGACCCCCAAACAATTATGTTCCATCCAGTTCTTGTAAGAAAAATGCATTGTTTCTAGCAACTGAATAAA
This sequence comes from Pinus albicaulis, assembly GCA_034641835.2. Lineage (NCBI taxonomy): Eukaryota > Viridiplantae > Streptophyta > Pinopsida > Pinales > Pinaceae > Pinus > Pinus albicaulis. The sequence continues at coordinate 350,844,121 of CM076575.1, read as the reverse complement.
TAGAGTAAGGACCAAGCCATAGATGATCAAATTTTCCATGCTTTCCCTTATCTTCCCTCCTTGAGTCCCACTTTAAAACTTTCTCCCCATTCTTGAAATTGTTGGCCTTTGTTCTTCTGTCAAAGATCTTCTTGATACTATCTTGCTTCTGCGATGCTTTGTTATACACTTCCTCCCTGGTTTGCTGAAGATGAATGGTTTGATTTATTCTTCTGATCATGTCATTTTCTTCAGTCTGCAACTCTTGAATTAACTTCATAACTGGTACACCAAGGTTGTTAGGAAAAATTGCATCTGTACCATACACAAGTTGGAAAGGTGACATACAAATAGATTTCTTCAAAGTTAATCTGTCAGCCCAAAGTGCATGGATCAGCTTTGTGTGCCAAGACTTTTTATTGTCCTCCAACAGTTTCTTGATCATATTCACTAAGATTTTGTTGGAAGATTCTGCAAGTCCATTACCTTGAGGGTAATAGGCTGTGGAGTGTCCCAATGTTATTTGATACTTGTGACAGAATTCAACCATTTTCTTTGATCCAAATGCTACTGCATTATCTGTGATGATCTTGGTAGGACAGCCAAATCTGGAGAGGATGTTAGTCTCCATAAATTTTATGATAATTGAGTCATTGGCCTGCCTACAAGGAATGGATTCTATCCACTTAGTGAAGTAGTCTGTGGCAGTAAGAATCCACCTATGCTGGGCAGAAGATGGTGGATGGATTTCTCCTATGAAGTCAAGTCCCCATTGTTGAAAAGGGGCTTCAACAGTGATTGGATGCAGAGGAAGGGGTAGCAGTTTTCTCTTGCCTTCAAACAATTGGCATTTATGGTAAGTAGTGGTCATCTTGTGTACATCAGGAAAAAGAGTAGGCCAATAGAAACCAGCCCTCAGAATTTTGTTGGCTGTTGCCTTCCAGTATAAATGACCTCCACACTCTCCTTCATGGAATTCCTGCTTAACCTTCTCTGCATCAAACTCAGGCAAACATTTAAGCAATACACCACTTGCATTTTTCCAATAAATACATTTATCAAATATGCAATAGTTTACATCCTTTAACTTTAGGAATCTTGCCTTTGTTTTTGATAAACCAGGAGGTGTATTCAGATTAAGCAAAACATAAACAATATCAGTATACCAAGGAGAATTCACAAAATGGTCTTCAATAATGGGAGCTGAGAATTCTTCTTGGTCATCCAAAGCATTAATCATATTAATATCAAGAACTTCACAATTTGATTCGGCCATTAATTTAGCTAGACCTTGGCCTTTGATGAGCTTAGTGGGTTTTATCTCTAAATCATATTCAAGAATAACAACAATCCACTTACCTCTCTTACCATCTGGGTCCTGTGTTAGAATGTCTTTAACAATTGAATTTGGGACAAAGGCAATAATGTGTGAGTGAAGGATGTATACTCTGAAGTCTTTCAATGCTTTGACCAAAGCAAAAGCTTGTTTTTCCATAATGTTATACTTCAAAGGGGCATCCCTCAATGCCTTACTAAAGAATGCAATAGGTTGCTCTTGTCCTTGTGGATTTTTCTGTAAAAGGACAGCAGCTATGGTATGTTCTGATGCAAATGAGAAAATATAAAAATCTTTTGAAAAATCAGGACTTATGAGAACCGGTGTTTTGGTTAATGCTTGTTTCACCAGCTCAAAGGATGTCTTTGCTTCCAAGGTCCATTTTACCCCTTGCTCCTTCTTCAACATATTTGTGATATTCCTAAGGAGCTCAGCTAAGTTAGGGATGAACCTTCTCAAAAATTTAATCTTTCCAATGAAAGACTGCAACTCTTTTATGCTTCGAGGATGAGAGATTTGCAATATGGCCTCAATCCTCTTTGGATATATCTTTATACCTTCTTCTGAAATAATGTGCCCAAGAAGTTTACTTTCTTGGAGACCAAATAGAGTCTTCTTAGGGTTTAAAGATATTCCAAACTTTCTGCATTTCTCGAAAACTTTCCTCAAATGTTCTAAGTGCTCTTCATCTATTTTTGAAAACACAGTGACATCATCAAGATAGATAATGATGAAGAAGCCCAATTCTTCCGAGAATGCTATGTCCATGGCTCTCTGAAAGGTTGCTCCAGCATTCATTAGACCAAAAGGCATTTTCACATACATGAAAGTGCCCCATGGTGTAGTAAAAGTTGTCTTTAATTGATCATCAGGGTGGACTAAGACTTGATTATACCCTGAATAGCTATCTAGCAAAGAAATTATTTTAGACCCCACCACCCTCTGTAAAATATGATCCATCTTGGGCAAAGGGTAGTTGTCCTTTAATGAAGCTTTGATCAAATTTCTAAAGTCTATACAATGCCTAATTTCTCCGGTTTTCTTCCTAACAGGCACCAGATTAGACACCCACTTAGAATATCTAATAGGGACAATAATGCTAGCTTCATACATTTGCATGATCTCCTTCTTAACCAATGGCAACTGGACAGGGTTTATTCTGCGCAGTTTCTATTTGAATGGTTTTTGGTTTTCTTTAAGAGGGATTTTGTGCTGTATTATTTCAGTGTCATAGGACTTAAGATCTTCGTAACTCCATGAAAAAACATCGGAAAATTCTTTGAACAGCTCTATGTATTCGAGTTTAATGTGAGATGGCAAAGTTTTGGACAAGTTTGATCATTTTCAGTTTTTCCTCACTGCCTATATTGCATTCCTCTACCTCAGTCTCTACAGGCTCCAATTTAGGTTTATTTTTCACATCATTAGAATCAAACAATTCTTCTAGAGGGGCTAAACCCTTGGGCAAACTATCATCCTTAGAATGCAGAGTTTCCAACTTCTCTATTTCAGATTCTGCACTCAATTCTGTTTGGTTTCTAAGTTTTCTAGTCTGAAGGTTAATGTTAATAAGCTCAGGAGAAGGCTCTTCCTCACCAAGAAAATTTTCTTCACTGCAGTCTGTATCATAGTCTGAATCTGAACTATGGAGTTCAAACTCATTTCTGAATTGCATGAAGTCTTCTATTTGTTCATCTCCATCAAACGCCTGCCAATATTTCTTATTATCAGGCACTGCTGGTCTAAATTTTATGGGAGTTGTGTTTTCTCAAGTTTCATATGGCGTTAGACATGGCCTGGCAGCAAAAGCTAAATTGTGGGCTCCAATGTTCCTTTTCCTTGGGACAAAACTCAGGTGGGCCTCCTCAAATGTTTTCAAAAGGTCCATGACATCATTCTGATTGGCTCTAAGTCTGGGATGATTTTCATTATACTCCCCATTGACTTGCCTAATTATTAACTCAGAATCCCCATATACGTTAATTCTTTTGGCTCCTAGCTTTTTCAAGAGATGCAAGCCTAAGAGAAGGGATTCATATTCTGCTATGTTGTTGGAACACTGAAAGTTTAATTTACATGAAATACATTCTGTATGATTGTTTTCAGTGTTAGTAATCCAGACACCTGCACCAGCATTTGTTCTAGTGCATGACCCATCAAAATACATACTCCAAAGAGGATCATTTTCAGTTTTATCAATTTGGTGAATGTCCTTTGTATGATTCGACTCCTCAAGTTTTTCATCGGGTTGAGGATTGTTCTCTTGACTGTCAAGATTTAAGTTTAATGGATTGATGATTTGTAGTTCAAGACCTGTGTTTGGTTTGCTAGGATTTTCAAATACAGTAAACTGTTTTGACAGTTCAGCGTTGTGTTCCTCTTCCTCCGTTTCAGCCAATGATCCTGTTAAAACGATTTTTTCAGGGAGTGTTTCATCATTAAACATGATAAAAGAATCAAGGCCTGTATTCATAGAATACAAAGGGGATTTTTGAGGTCTGTCTTGACTTGTCACATTTATAGCATCATTTCTCACCTTGACATGATTCATGATTGCTACATGGCTTTATGGGCACCCATTCCTACAGACTTGGACAAATTCACTTAAAAACAGTGGAAAATCCTTCATACGCGACTATGCCCGTGTTTTTCCACGTGTATACGCGAGTACAGCTAGACTTTTCCGCGTATGCCATTTTAATGATTAAAAAATATATAAAAATCCCTAATTTCGCGCTGGGTTGATGGTTACTCTGGTAGTTCAACCACCCCAGCCCGTGGCCAACTGTTTCCAACTGTTGAAACTACTTGGAGGGACTATAAAAAGCCCTCATGTGTATGGCCTAAGGGAGAGAGAGAATTATTGATATTATACTCTGTTGGTATTCCCTATCCAAGTCTGATTCCTCGTGCCTTCTGCACTTTCCCAGTTCATTGTAGGAAACCCTTGTTTCCTTGAGATGCACATCCCTTTATATGTCATCTCGTATGCACCAGTTTTGAAGGAGTCTTAGCGAGGCAAGGGCTGGACAGATCCGGAAGACGGTTTGCGAAGGCCGTGGAAGGATCAGGTGATCTCTCCACTTGTTACTTTTGTACATGCTATTTATAATACAGAAGTACCATGCTGTTCCCGAAATAAACGTGTTAGTGTATGCTTTTATGTATGAGAATATTTGTTATACAAGCATTCATTATGATTTATTTAATGTTTTATATGAATCTCACTAACATTTAGAGTAGATATATGCCGCACAACCAGTTCTTCGTGCTTGTTTCTTCTTGTCTTTCAAAGTTAAGAAGGAAGGACTGGGTTGTCAGTTTGAAACCTCGCAGATCTTCTTCAACCGTAGGAACTACGAGTAACTTTCTCATTCTACTCTATTTAGTTTTTTTGAACATGCATGGTTGTGTGAGTCTCTGTTAAGTAGCATGCCCCTGCTCTGTGGAGGCTGTAACCCAACGAACCTCTAGGGTGAAATTCCCTGAAATGTAACCGGCGACTACCGGGAATCACATTTCATGGATTCTCCCCAAGGTTGTTTCAGTCAAGCGTAGGCCGCCGACAGCTTTAAAGTTCATTTGCAAATTCGCTTTACTTTCTTTGCATTTCAGTTTGAAGTCCCGATTTCTTTTCCAGGCTTATCCTTTTCTTTTTTCATTATTTGCCTTTATATACGCTTTTTTGCACACAGTCGCGTATACACGCTAGTTTTTCTGAAGGAAACCGCGTATACGCGAGTTTCCCTTAGAACAGATGCGTATGCACGCTAGTTGCACAACTGTGAAGCTGCGTATACCTAGGCAGATTTTGAATTTTTAGGATTCTTGAGTTTTTTCTCCTTTTTGGCTGTGGAGGCCTGTTTCTAGAGAGTCTCTGTGCTTACTGGAGTGTAAAGGAAGTGGTTTCATGTCTTTTCTCTCTTTCGTTTGAGTGGAAACTAGTCTTTTGGCAAAAGTTTTGATTCTGGTGCTGGCACTTCTGGATTGAGTTCCAAGATCGCTTTCTGAGCATTCTTGGCTGTTCTGCTTTATCAGAACAGAGAGCTTCTACTCACTTACTCGCTCCTATCTTTGTGTTGTGCTTCGCATTGCGATTTTTTCTTCGTTTTTGATTGGTTTTCTTGAGTTCCATAGGCTAGGTTTTGTTGCAACTTTTTAAGAGCTTTTCTTGCTTCTTTGGAGTTTTTGTTTGCGACGAATTTGCACTATTTGTCTAAGCTGAGTGGCTAAGTTTTTTGGTCTTATTTTGCTCTTATTGATCTTGCTACGAGTTAGCCTTATAAGGTTTGGGAGCATTGGTGAAGTTTATGCTTGAAATTCGGTCTCGTTTGGTTTGGATTTTGATAGTTGTGCTTGGTCTTTTCGAGCTATTTATTTATAAAACAAAAAAGCTCAAAAAACATTTGCTTTGCTTTTTTTTTTTTGCATTTCAAAGGCTTAAAAAACATTTTCACTTGTTATTTTCTTTTGTTGTTGCATTTTCATTTTCGTTTGCTATAACTTTTGAAGCTTTTGTGAGGTTTCTTGCTTTTAGTTTTGGCTTGATTTTCAGGAGGAGTTATCATTTGATTTCTTCTTCTTGTTTTTAAGTGTTTTTGGCGTCTTTATTTTAAGAGTTCTTGATTTCGAGAATTAGCTTTCTGGACAACAAAAGAAGAGTTAAAACTGAAGGACTTTTTGGGAATTTCACTTTGCTTCAAGAGATTTGCATCTTAGGATTTACATGCTTGTAGTGATTTGCATTAGGTACATTTAATCATTTAGTCAATTTCTTAGTTTTTGTGAGTGTGAGTTTGCTATTTGAAAAGAAAAATACAATTTTTAGTCTCGTAGAACCTGTATAGAGATTGCTCTTCGTCGAAAGACAAAGAAATGCATTTGCATGTAGTTAAGTTTTTATTAATTTCTTTTGCGTCAAAAACACCATACGTTTCATCTCCATATCCTTGTGACTTAACATAACAGCCATTAAAATAAGCGATTTAATCTAAAATCAACTCGCAAGTTTTTCTAAGTGTCAATCACCAAATAGCTAGGTTGTAGGGTCTTGAATTGGTGAGTGGAGAGTTCCGATCTTCCAAGGCCGCTCAAACAAAACATAGAAGTTGATTAATTGAGCGAAATCCAACTCCGTTAGGTGGACCGGGAAAGATCTCCTCCAGAGAGTCAAGCGCGAGCGGAAGTGAAGGCTGAGAAGAGGGATACCCCCTCTCCGATTAGCTGAATCTGACCTCAAGACCATTCTGCCTGGCTTCTGACACGGATTGGTGCCCATAGTTGCCACTCCTAGGTTCCACACAGGTGACTGCAGGGGGGAATACCCGTGGTACCTGAGGCAGACGTCACATCACTTTCAGCAGTACTTCTGGGGGGTGCCCTTGCAAAGCTTGGGTGCTTGAGCCACAGCTGTCATTGCTAGGAGGTCACAGAATCAAGCTTCGATACCTTCGCTAGTCGTTCGGGGCCCTAATCATCCTGCATCGCTCTAAGGCCCTATATTTCGCTCTGTATTTTGGTGTCCTATCTCACAAGACCTTGCGTAAATACTTGGAGGCCGTTTGCTTGACTCACCGTATCTTTGTGGATTTTTATTTTAGTGAGTTCTTTGCTCCTAGCTTGCCTAACTTTTCACTTTTTTGAGTCTAATTTAAAATTTATAAAAGTGGCTGATCAAGCGCCTCGTCGATCGAGGAGAATCCGGGGGTTATCTCCCGAGAGTTCAGAGCCTTCTTCTAGAAGGCGTAGGAGCGATTTAGCAGGTGGTTACCACCCTGTGGCGTCTGACGCATTGGAGAGAGATCCTCCACAAAGGTCCGAAGGTTTCATAGCTGATTCTGGTGTCGGTTCCGAGAGGAGCGTTCCGCTCACCTCGCGAGTTTTGTTTCCTCAGGAAGAAGATTTTCAAATTGAAGACGTACCTGAGCCTTCTGCTACAGGTCCATCTCCTCTTCCTCCTGACTATCCGTTCGTTGTTCAGTACATCGGACCTTAGTCTGAGAGACCGGAAGATCTTCCGTATCATTCATATCTTTCGATGGCCACGACTGGGAACGCGGCTTCTGTCGTGAGTGCTGCAGGCATTCAGATCCCTGCTTCCGTTGAAGGAAAGGGCACTATTGCTTTATCTTCGATTGCTTCTAGTGCTGCTATGTTTGGCTCTGGGTTCACCCAAGCACATGCTTCTCATTCCCGGGGTCCTTCGTCTGTGGTTTCCCTGCTGGGAATCCCTCTTTTCCTTTTCCCGCCGCTTCACTGATCTACGCCCATGTCTAACATGGCTAGTGGATCGCCTTCGTTTCAGTAGTTTCCCGGAACTCCGCACATTCCCTAGTCTCAATCCTTTAGGGTCGTTTCCGTTTACGTCCCAGACCCAGAGTTTCAACCCTTGGTCTGGGGGGGAAAGTTCGACTACTTTTACGGGATGGAATCCTGTGTTTACAACGGCTGGGGCAGGGAACCAGTTCTTCGCAGGTCATCAAGGGAATGCTTCTTTCCCTTCTTCGAGTGCTTATTATACCTTTTCTCCTCTGTCTAATGCTTGGAACCCCTATCAGGGGCTCTCCTCTTCATTTAACACTTCAGCGGGGGGAACTGGTCTGGGTTTTGGTAACTCGGCGTGGGGAGGAGGTTCTTCTCCATTTTCTACGAGTCCTTTCTGGAAACCTGGTGCCTTATCAAATCCAGGCTATTCTTTTCAGAATGTTGGGAATCCATCCCATCAAGGATGGAATCCTCAGGCTCCGCCTCGCTTACCGTTGCTGGCAACGTTAAACTTGCCAGATTTGTCGAAGTTGACTAATGACCCGATTCGTTATAGTCCGGGGTGGCCTCTGGTCCCGACCAAACTTCCTTCAGACATTCCTAAGTTTGAAGGTAAGAATGGAGAGGATCCGGTGGACCACATCACCACTTTCCACTAATGGTGTTCATCGAACTCCCTGATCGATGATTCGATTAGGTTGAGATTATTTCAACGCACCCTAACTGGAAACTCCGCCAAATGGTATATCGAGCTCACTGGGGGCAGTTTCGCTACATTTGGGGAACTGGCTGTCACATTTCTGAACCATTTTCAGTTGCCTGTCAGATATGAGGCTGGGACCGAACTCTTGGCTAATTTTAAGCAGGATGAGGCAACTCACATTTCTGATCACATTCGTGAATGGAGGAGAAGGAAGAGGCTTATCAAAGCTCATATTCCAGAATTCTTCGAGTGGTTTTGAAATCTCCCTTGCTGTTTCTATATTTCAAAAGATGTATCCCTATCTCGGATTTCGAGGAGCAGCCATTTTTAGGGCTCCAAAAGAGCCCGGAACTGATCTATTCCAGTCGGGGATGCTTTATAAGTATTTGCCCAATGCTCCTCGCTCCAAATTAGATTTATCGAAAAACTAAACTCGGTCCGCATGGTGACTGGCTTGTCGGATGGCAAAGAGTAGTGCGTACCAGGCCTTGCTTTCTCAACCGCAGCTAGCTTGTCTTTGCACCGGCTTCCTTCTCCGGGTCGTCGTGCTCGTCGATTTTCTTCACCTTCCCAGTCTTTGTCCATTAATGCTGCCCAATCTTCTGAACCCAAAGGAAATCAACAGTCCGATGGGAAGAAGAAGGGACGTAATAACAAGAAGAAGGGCAAGAATGGGAAGGGCAATGCAAATAAGACCAACGAGCGTGTTGGTGAAGGGCAAAAGGAGAAAAAGAAAGAGAAGTTTCCATGCAAGTTGTGTACTGGAGACCATATCACACACCTTTGCCCTAAAATTCAGGATGTGCAGCGCTTGTTAGCCCAGCAGGGTTCTTCTAGTTCCCAGGCTGTGTTAACAAACCCTTTTCCCCAAGGGCAGCAATTAGTTGTTGGCGCGAACCAAAATCCTGGGGCTTCCTCTGGAGGTACCCAGGAAGGGGAAATCCCATCGAACATTTTTATGATGAGTGCTCACGCGGATATCGCTACGAGATCCCGTGATTATGGCAGAGAGGAATCTTCGAAAGCTAAGGAAGTTCCTGATGCTACTGAGCCGCTTCACATTACGAAGCCCACTGTTGAGTCTATGCCTCGGATGCCAAAAGCATCCTCTAAGCGGTCAACGATTAATCCAAATGCAATGGCTGCCCAGAACTACTCGATTGTAGAAGATCTGGTGCAGAGTCCTTGTGCTATGTCAGCTTTAGAGGTACTCCAGTCTTGTCCGGCTCAGCGCAGTGCTTTGCTCACTGCCATTGGAGCTATTGATCCGAAAAATTCTCTTCTGATTACTTTTGATATGACTAATTTTAAGAAGAGACTTCCTCATCACATGGCTTTTCATATTAAATCGACGTATCGGAAGTGCAATATCTTTCGAACGGTTGTTGATGAGGGTGCTTCTACATGCGTGATGTCTCTCGCATGCTGGAAGACACTTGGATCTCCCAAATTTGTTCCATCTAGCACTATTCTTACTACGTTCGATGGTCATTCTCACAAACCCCATGGTATTGTCCCAGCTTTGCCCATCTGTGTTGGGGGAAAAACTGTCAACATAGAGGTTGAGGTAGTGGATGCAGCCTTGGACTACAACCTTCTGTTGGGGAGGAACTGGATTTATGAGATGGATGCCATTACATCCTCACTATTTCGAATTGTATGTTTCCCCCACGAAGGGAGGATTGTCACAGTGGATCAACTGGACTGTCCTCAGGTAGACCTGAATGCGCCTTCTGACTCATCTGTTCCTAAGTTGGATAATACTAAGGCGCCTGTCGAGAATCTAGGAGTTGGAATGTATTCTTCCCTGATGGGTACTTTCGATCTTCCTCCTCCTACAGTGCATATTAATGCTATTTCATCCTCCAAGGCTCCCCTTCGAAGAGAGTTCTTTCGAACTCATTATTTTTCGGACCCTTGGACCTTACCTTCCCCTACCGCCACATTAGCGGAAGGTCAAGTGGGTGGAATGGCATTTCCGATTTCTGCAGCTGAGATTGCATATCAGTCTATTGTTGACACTGCAGAATCTATCCCAGCTCCTCTTTCACCGGAAGAGTTGGATGGTGATGTGGCTCCGGCTTGGACGCTTAGTTCTTCTTCAGCCCAGGATTGCCTTGATACCACTCTTCCATCCGAAGAGGCCATCCTGGAAGCCATGACAGGTATAGATAGACCGTGGGATGATTTGCATCATCAGTCTTACTTCCTACCTGATTTGAACGAAGTTGAAACAAGTTTTCCGAGTCCTCCGTCTCCTGGTCCTGTTCACCCAGTCTTGAACCCTTTGGCACCAACACAGGTTTATGCTGAAGGGAACATGGCTGTGATCTCTCCTACTATCCCAGTGAACATTTCCAGGGATCCCAATATTATCGAGAATGTCTTCATTGGAGCTGAATGTTCCCGTGAGGAGATTCAAATTTATACCGAGCTCTTCAAAGAGTATAGGGATGTATTTGCTTGGTCTTATGAGGAAATGCCTGGCATAGACCCATCTATTGTCCAGCATGAGATCAAGACGTATGAAAACGCTAAGCCAGTCAGGCAAAAGCTTCGTCCGGTCAATCCTAGGAAGGCAGCAGCTATCAAAGCTAAAGTTGAAAAGCTGCTTAAGGTGGGATTCATTTTCCCAATTCCTCTGACTGAATGGGTTTCAAACCCCGTTCCGATAGATAAAAAGCAAGGAACAATTCGAGTGTGCATCGATTTCAGAGACCTAAATAAGGCATGTCCTAAAGATAATTACCCCACACCATTCATCGATCAGATCATTGACGAGTGTGCTGGTAACGAGATTTTCTCCTTCATGGACGGTTTCTTCGGATATAATCAAATAACTATCCGTCCTGAAGATCAACATAAGACTGCTTTTATTTGTCCCTGGGGTACGTTTGCATATAAGAAAATGCCTTTTGGTCATAAAAATGCTGGGGCTACCTTTCAGCGGGCCATGTCTTACGCCTTCCACGACATCAAAAAGATTATCGAGGCATACTTAGATGATCTAGCTGCTCATTCTCGAAAGAGGATGGATCATCCTGGTCACCTCCGGAAAATATTTGAAAGATGTCGTTTTTATAAAATTCGATTGAACCCGAACAAGTGCGTTTTCACGGTTACATCCGGTCGGCTATTGGGATTCATTGTGTCTAGGGAAGGGATAAGGGTAGATCCCTTCAAGGTTGAGGCAATACTTCGGTTGCCTCCCCCGTCTTCAATCCGTCAGCTTCAAAGTCTCCAAGGAAAGTCTAATTTTCTTCGGAGGTTTATCGTCAATTATGCTGAGATTATAAAGGGATATATGAGACTGTTGAAGAAAGGAGTTCCTTTTCTTTGGGACGACTACGCTCAACGCTCGTTCGATGCTTTGAAAAAGGCATTGACCTCTGCTCCTTTACTGAGTCCACCTAATTATAGCAGAGATTTTCTTTTGTATCTGGCAGCAACAGAATCTACCATTGGTATGGTTCTGGTTCAGGAGGATGATGCTCTTGCAGAGCATGTTATTTACTACCTTAGTCGAGGACTAGTAGGACCTGAACTGCGATACACCCTAGAGGTTCGTTGGGTTACAAAGGTCATTTCAATTTTTAACTTTCATTCATATTCCTCGAGCTGACAATTGGTTTGCTGACTCATTAGCTAATCAAGCATTAGATTGGCATATTAATCATTCCACACAATAAAATTTTTTAATCATAAAAAAACATCATACATTTGATACATTTATCACATCACATCAAATATCGCTGTATATATATCATCGGAGTGTCAAAAACTTTACAAAATTTGGATCCATAAATGTCGTACAAAACTTGGGCTTATGCCCCATCATGTTCAGTCTCAAAATATACAGTCATCTAATACATAAAATCTGTCTACCCCTGAGGTCCCTGCCCAGAAGTCGTGTTCCTATAGAACGTAACTGCAGTGGCCACACGGCGGAATAATCTAACCCAGTCTTGTGGTACTCCTACCACCCGTCTCTGGATGGCTTCCGGCAAGTCCACCACGGCAGCCATAGGGATTTGGTGGGTTAATCCCTCCAAGTTTCTTTGCACGGCCTGGAGAGTCCTGTCAGAATCCACTGTCTTTGCCTCACCCCTGCGACGCTTATGGCGCAGGAGACCCTCAGGTCGAACTGGTCCAACATCTGAAACATGATCATTTTTAATTGTCAGTCATTATGAATCCAATCAAAAACATGTTTTTCATTTTTTCATACATATTTGAAAAAATCCAAAAAAAATTTAGATAAGTCAAAATTTTTGCAAATCTTACCGACTGCTCCCCATGCTGTGCCAGGTGGAAGAACTAGATCTGGATCTCCACGAAAATCCATCCCGACATAGGGATAGTCGTCCACTGCGATGATCTGTTCTCCCCACCACAGGAAGAACTCGTCGTCCCATGTGGTCCGGGGTACCTCACTACCCCCCAGTCTCTTCATCATGTCCGCCCAACGGGCAATTCTTGGGTCCCGCGGGCTACTGATGGTAGAGATGACTTTGGGTCTCAAAGCAAGAATCTTCTCAAAGAAGAATGTTGTCAAAATTGTCCCATAGCCAAAGTGTTTGGTCTTTGCTTGGCGAATTGAGGTCAACTGTTGTTTCATGTTCAGTAGAAGGGCTGTGCACCAATCGTACACATGAGCTAAACATTCTACTGCTATGCTCATTTGCGTCCTGGACGCCTGATGTAGTGAGGCAGATCCTGCCACTCTGCCGATGGTGAAAAGGAGGATTTTCATGTGCAAATCCCTGATATCTTTAATTGCAATCTCAGTTCCAACCTTTTTGGAACCCCCTACGCAATATACGTAGACATAGTCTTCCACGGTTAGCCCTCCTAGGGGCTTCCCGTGCAAGTCAACTGGTTCTCCCCTCCGGGAGAGTCCAGTAATGAAATATATGTCTTCCACTTCTATGCGTAGTGGCATCTGATCAATTATGAAGCAATCTTGATCTGGTTCCCAGTAATTTACGAGCATTTCTAGCAACCGCACATTGCTTTTCATATTTGGCATTTTAAAGAATTTGAACAATCCGCAATTCCAGAGGATATTTTGCGCTCCGCGATCTTGCATGACCTCTTGGTCTATTGCGCTATGCTCACGTTCCCTCCATGAGATTGTCATCCTGAGAAATTTTATCAAATTATGCATTAGCCACGCTTTTTTGCATTCGGACCTGCGCATACGCGGTTTTTCCTTTGCACAGTCGCGTGTATACGCGAGTTTCCTTTAACGAACTCGCGTATGCGCAAGTCCGCATATTTTAGCAAGGGTTTAAAGCTAAAAATCACTTAATTTTAATTTCCAAATGGACAAAATGAATAAACAGGATGATTAAGGAGCCTACCTGAAGTTTCGCTGAGTTCCGACGGTCGGTTGTTCCTGATTTGACGAAAGAAGTTTTTTGCTCCAGAGCACTTTTTCCAAATCAGCTATGCAATAATGAATCAAATGAGAGGTAATTTGTCTATTTATGGCTAAAAAGTTGAAAATTTTCGCAAAAAATCCTTATGCTTATTTTTTCGATCTATCTTAAGCTGCATAACTCGGTTGCTTGGAAGTGCCCAGTTTGGTATGTTTTCAGGTACATTTTGACGATTTTGAGATTTTTCCCGGTTTTTGATCCATGATTTCCGACTCTTCACGGCAGGTATATGATCTTCACTGGCATATAGGTTAGGGAAATCACTTTCCGTTGCATCTTGAATTCTAGCCTCCATACTGATCACTTGCCTTAGGGTCGATCCCATCAGGTCATGAGTATTACACCCATTTCACTCGCCGATTATTTAATCATGACTTGATGGTAGAGCCTTCCTTTACATGGGCTTCCTAGTTAGTTCCTCGCTATCACTTGTTGCCCATGCTGCTTTTTATGTAGGCTCGGGAGTCCTCTTTAGTCCCGCCATGTCTTCTGTGCTGAAGCTTCATTCTTCTTCTTCATCACTTATCATTTTTTCTGGCTTTTACCCTAGAGGCTCCCCGGTGTCGTTAAGTTGTATTACTGCATTGCATATTGGCTACTTGTTTATCCTGGCCTTTAGCCGGCTTCATTTGGACTCGATGTTTAAGCCAACTTTTGACCTTGACTTTCTGTACAAGTTAACCATTGCATGCACTTAGCTATCACGACTTGACACCTTCGTACCCATGGATGGAACGTTCCTCTGAGTATCACTGACCAATTTTCGCCACCTTGCATTGAGCATAGGATTGTTCCAATCCCAGGAACTAGTGCATCTGCTTTCTTGATACTCGTTCTATCCATTGTACCATAGCATTCTTTTATTCTTTTTCAGGCTTATTATATGAAAAAGACAAAAAAATCAAATATAACAAAAAGAGCGGGAACGGGATGTATCTTCGTTGTTTTGATGGCAATACAGAGTCAGTTTGTCGCCCTTGAACAAAGCACATATACTTATATATATTTCCTACATTTGGGATGGTTTTAGTTTTGACCTAGGTTCAGCCTTTACCTTGTTTCACTTGTCAGTCCTTCCCCGGTTGGTTATCTCTTCCAATCATATGGAGAGTTTGTTCTGCCTCCTGCATAACAGACTTATACAGTGTCACTTTTTACTGCCATGGTCATCACGAGTCGTGCTTTTGTTCAAGGGAAGTCTAACCCGAGTCAGCCATTCTGCGGTGTCTCTTGACTCATTATTTAGTCGGCCTTCCCGGTCTTGTCAGTATCATGTTCTATCACATCAGATGTTTTGGTCTTCTACTCGTGCTGGTTTGAGAAGGTCCCCATTGACTTCTTGCTGGCGGGTTTGTCTCTTATCGACTACGACACATTGCTCTGAGAGAAAACCTAGAGCCGCACCCTGGCCCTATTTCCATCATTGATAGGTGACCTTGTGCTCAACATTTGATCATCATTATGGGTCTTTGACTGAGTGGTTTCCCCTGTGTTCGACGTTAGCATACATTATCACACTTGGGATTCGTGCAGTACCTTGATTTCCATTTGACCCTATCGGTGGATTTCTCGCCTCTGTGTCAGCTTTCATTATTGGTTGGTTCAGAGGGTTTCTTCCATGCGCTAGCTTCATCTTGTGCACGTCGGAAACGTACTTCGGTTTTGGTTCCATCACTCTACTTCGTCTGATTCCTTCCAAATCTTGGCCTGCGGGTTACACTCGCGCTGGACTGATGTGGGATGCCTTAATGCCTTCCTTCTAGCAGATCTTTTCCCATCGACTTCGACTCATTGCTCTGGGAATAAGGTCTAGAGTCTTTTTGTCAGTACCTTAGGGTTTGCAGTCATCAGTGGTAGACTCTTCGCTATCGACAGTGGGGATTCATCATTGCCTCCTGATTGGTAGATTCTTTCAAGTGTTCGACTTCAACTCATTCATTTGCACTTGTCAGATTGTACTGGGGCACCTTGACACTCATTATCATTATCGGTGGGTTGTCTCGCGTTGGTTAACGGGATACATCATTGCTCGGTAATCCAACGATTTCTCACATGGTCGACTTCAGCTCATTTATTCCCATTGTGTAGAATTGTGCCATAGTGATCGGTGAAGACCTCGGGTTGCATCAACATTTTAGGTTCACTTTTGACAGTCCATTCAGTTTCTGCCAGTGATGCCATCCACCCTTATATGTTGCAGTTCAGTACAGCAGCATCCTATATGTTGGCTCCCGAGTTGCGTGATTGTACCGGTTGATCCACCTCTTATGATTCGGTACTTGGAGATTCAGTTACTTATTATGATCAGACATCCAGTTGCACTATCCTTGATCAGCTTTTTATATGTGATACTTGGACATTGATTCAGACTTGTATTTCCGGGCCATGCTCAGATGATTCATTGTGTACTTTCAGTTCAGCTATACTTGTATACATGTTGGATCTATTCAATACTTTTCATATGATGTATTTTTGACTGAGCATGGGTATGCCCGCCTCAGCATGAGTTGACTCTCTGTTTTCTTTCATTGGTTTTTGGCAGGCTGAAATCTGGTGAAGTCCTCTCTTGTCCTTGCGAAGTTCTTTCTATGTGCATAATACATTTCGGCCATCATGTACCCCTTCCGACCTCACATATTAGGGGGCATCTGTTATAACATCATTTCTCACCTTCATATGATTCATGATTGCTTTTATGGCTTTGGGCACCCATTCCTACAGACTTGGACAAATTCACTAAAAAACAGTGTAAAAATCCCCATACGCGATTATGCCCAGACTTTTCCGTGTGTATACGCGAGTCCACATGCACTTTTCCGCGTATGCCATTAAAATCATGAAAAAATATATAAAAATTCCCTATTTTCGGGCTGGGTTGATGGTTACTCTGGTAGTTCAACCACCCCAGCACGTGGCCAACTGTTTCCAACTATTGAAACTACTTGGAGGGAGTATAAAATCCCCTCATGTGCATGGCCTAAGGGAGAGAGAGAATTTATTGATATTATACTCTGTTGGTATTCCCTATCCAAGTCTGATTCCCCGTGCCTCCTGCACTTTCCCAGTTCATTACAGGAAACCCTTGTTTCCTTGAGATATACATCCCTTTATATGTTATCTCGTATGCACCAATTTGGAAGGAGTCTTAGCGAGGCAAGGGCTGAACGGATCCGGACGACGGTCTGCGAAGGCCGTGGAAGGATCAGGTGATCTCTCCACTCGTTACTTTTGTACATGCTATTTATAATACAGAAGTACCATGCTGTTCCCGAAATAAACGTGTTAGTGTATGCTTATATGTATGAGAATATTTTTTATACAAGCATTCATTATGATTTATTTAATGTTTTATATGAATCTCACTAACATTTAGAGTAGATATATGCTGTACAACCAGTCCTTTGTGCTTGTTTCTTCTTGTCTTTCAGGTTAAGAAAGAAGGACGGTTGCTGGGGGTTTGAACCCTGCAGGATCTTCTTCAACCGTAGGACCTACGGGTAACTTTCTCATTCTACTCTATTTAGTTTTTTTGAACGTGTATGGTTGTGTGAGTCTCTGTTAAGTAGCATGCCCCTGCTCTGTGGAGGTTGTAACCCAACGAACCTCTAGGGTGAAATTCCCCGAAACAGTCCTTAACATGGGGGGTAGCTTTGAGGAGTGCAAAAATAATATTCTCCCGGTCTGAAAAGTCATGAACAAAGAAATATCCTTCTAATAGATTCAACCATCTATCTATGGCATCTACGTCTATTTTACCCTCAAATATGGGAATGTCAAAATTTACTTGTACCTTAAAACGAGTCGTGCTTCTAGAGTGGCTACTGGATGCAGATGCGCCGCCGGTGGGCAGCCGTTGAAGGATCTGAGAAAAGTTATCCATCATCGTGTTCCTTTGTTTTTCGAGGGCCTCCTCGAGCAATATTTTGATAGGATCTCCTTCTCCCTCATCTTTATTTTCGTCCCCCATGGGTGTCCGTCGAGGTTTGCGAGGCTGATCTTGCAAAGGTTCCACCAGATCAAGCCCTAGCTCCTTATACCCCAACCTCGTTGGGGACATGTAAAGAAGGATTAAGAAAAAGTGGACCGCTCTGATACCACTGATCCGGATTTATGCAGGAATGCAGTAGAATAAACATATAACCATAAATATAGAGATGCAGTGGAAACAACACTTCATTTCATTAATATCAAAGAACTGAAATTTGCTTACAGATATAATGGAAATAAAACTAGCTAAGGCGCTGGTAGCTATCTCTGAGAAGAGATGTGGCAGCTACAGGCCTCTGAACTAAGTTACAATGAGGCTCGAGGGCCTATTTATTATTTAGAAACAATGGAGAACTCTAAACATCCAAAAACCTAACCCTAGGAGATGAAGCGCCAAAACTATGGGCCCCGTTTGGGTAAATTGGTGTTTCAACTTCCTAGGGACGTAACTTTGGCATACTATCTCCATTTGATGCACATGGTACATCATTATAAATATCTATCCGAGGACTACAACTTTCACCATGAATATCCATTCCGAAACAGAATGATATTTTCTGGAGGCGCGATGCCCAAAAAACGTCGTTTAGGGCCTCAAAACGGCTCCGGAAGTTCAGGACCCGAAAAAATGAAAGAGGCAATGGTGGGGCCCCAAGTGGAATAGGTGGGTGGCCACCAATATCCACCTGGATCAATCTCAGCCTTTAACCCCTTAAATAGTGATCAAAAGAAGCAAAAAAGGCAGCTACAATAGTTTCGTAGCACTTTTCTTCACTTTAAGCCTCGAGGCGCTACGAAACTGCTGAGTATGCAGATTTTTCAAAAATTTGTCAAATGAAAACTGTGGTTGCCAAAAAACTCAAAATATAATGTGGCTTCATCATCTACAAACCATACAAACCATAAACCAACTTCATTTTAGCTTCCTTGAGGCATTTCTTGCAGATTTCTCCTGTTTTTTTTCCTGAAAATAGGTCTTGGGACAGAGCATATATCTCCTAATCCATAATTTATTTTGAGAAAATAAAGGAGGTTTTCTTAGGCAATTATGTATTGAACAAAAAACTCTCTTTTTTTTTTGAAACACATCTCCTGCTGTCCATAAACTTCCTTTTAAAAACATGTGTAAAACAAGAAAACTCTATTTTCTGAAAATAACGATTCAAAGAAATCCTTGTATCTCCCAACTGATAAAACCTGTGAGAAAATTGAGATAGATTATTGTTAGTTGATATGTTTTTGAAAATAACCTCTCTCAGTTTCTTAAAATACCTTTTTTTATGCTCAGAAACCTCCTTTGAAGTTGACTTCTCAAAAATAGAAAATAGAGTTTTGCTTCATATTTTGCTACGAAACTTTCAGTAGTTTCGTAGCGCTTTCTGCCTTTTTTTCACTGAACGCGCTACGAAAGTAGGGATTATTGGCTTAATAGGCAGTTTTGGAAATTTTTTTTTGGTAAATTAAATGAATCCTAAAATGATGAATGATTTGACATGAAGGACGTTAAAAATGAGTTTGTTTAAACCTTAGGGTAGGATCAAACTATAAGTAATTTAATGTTTCCCTTGGTCAAACTTAAAATGACTCCTAAAACCCTATTTTTACCCATGAACATAAGTAATCTTGTCAAAATTATGTTTTTAATTTTTTGAGTGATAACACGGTTCATGGCGCCGAAGGGGTCAAAGTTGTCCCCTAACGCCGGGTAGGTGGTTTGGCGGGGTCCGGGCTCCTAAATCTGCTTCGGATGCCCCACTTTGGACACTACAATGTAACGGACCAGCTCGCATGAAAATTTATCGCACTAATTCAAGAGGGATGTCTATGGATCCAGGACAAGATCCCCATTGACGTTGCGCTGATGCATCAGATCACTGGTCTCCCCATGAGTGGCTTGAACCCTTGGAGCACGTGGGTAAGAAATATGAGGCGGAGACTACTGAGTTTGTGTGCCAAAAGTATCATGTGGATTGTAATACTCAGGGATTTATCATCAAGACCGTCAATGACCAAGGTACGCAGTTGGGCACCATGCTGTTAGCATGTAAAATGATGAGGAAGTGTCAGGTCACCTCTGTTCCAGCCTATGTTATTCGGTTGGCCGGCCAATGTGCGAAAGGGGTATGTTTTAACTCGGCACAAGTATTTGTGCGATGAATTTCTAACCAACGTTCATGAGTCCCAGGAGTAGGGCCGCGCCTTTTGTTTCTCTTGGTTGCTGTTTCTTATAGCAGTGGTTGCCTGGAAGCTCCTGCAGAGTCCGTCCTCCCTGAGATTACCCCGGACATGTGCGAAGGGGCTCGCTATGCACACTTGTGGGATTTCATGGATCTGCAACGGCTTGAGGACAACCAGGTGTTCTGGGTCCTCTTTTAGAGTAGCGTAGGTTGTCCCCCACTATGTATGACAGATACAAGGGCATTGCCACATTCCAGGTCACTCTACACAATTTTCAGATCAGAGCGCATAAAGAAAAATCCTAGACTTCGCTTCCCTACATGGTGATGGATGAATAAATCGACAACGTCATCGCGCTCTAGCCCCCTAACTAGAAACTTGGCTTCAAAACTGGTGCGAAGGGCGTTGGAAGCACTAACGCATCCCAAGTCAAACCCCCTGTCGTCAAGAGTACCCAACAAGACACCGGTGAGGCCACTCAAAAGGATGCGTAATAGCATAAGGACGTCAAGGTAGAAACCCAGACGGATCCACAAACCGGTTTGGGTACAGAAGGTTTGGAGACCGATGGACCTGCTTCCCCCCGCGACATGAAAAACACGACTGATCCGGTCAAAACACCCCGCAAGAAGCAGCGATCTCAGTGAGCGGAACACGACGAAAAAATCACACTGACTGATGGAGACCTGGAACAAATCATCGATGTAGTCACTTTAGATGTAGAGGATAGATGGGTTGCCTTAGAAGAACAACAACTTTTCGCGGTTGACACAATTCAGGCTGAGCTGCGAGTGCTCCAGTTAAAAACAGACACGTTGCAGATTAGTGCGACCCTGGTATGCCCACCCTCCGTCGCTAGTAGCACAACACTAGCTATAGTTGATAGCCACCTCTGTTCTCTCCCCAGAGGAGCTCTGGTCCTCAGTCCATCTGACCTAGGACCCCAAGTCCAGACCAGTGCAGAAGTGCAGCTGAACTTAGCTCAGCTACCCCATGAGGCCTTGCAAGGTCTCCACATCGCTGTCTTTTAGGAAATCCATCATCGCGACCAACAGGTGCACCAACAGCTCAACATAGCTGAGCAAACCATCATTGCAAAGGAGGCGGAGGTCTGTCTCACCACCGCAAAGCACACAGAGCTCAAAAACACAATTCATCGACTTTGTGCAGATGTTCCCGCAGATATTCCGGTCTCAGCCACCCCTCAGGAAAAAGTAGAATGATTGGTCGCAACACTTAAGGCTTCTTGGGATGAAGTTCAGGTTGTTAAGACATGCATGGAGCAACAGATCGCAGATATGCAGGCTAGGTTACAGCCCGAAACACCCCCGTAGGTCCGGGCCCAGCGAACTGTGCTGGTCACCGCAACTACGAATGTTATCACGAGGCAGATCGTGCAGGGAGCCCAACTACTAGAGACCGCAATGCAACTATGGACTAAGGTCCAGCGCTATCCAATCTTGCGAGGGATAAACTAGGACCTGCGGAAAAAAGAAGAGGCGTTCGAGACAATCGAAGCCACCTTGCCCACTTTGGTGCCTGCCCAGCGGTTGCAACGACTACGCACCAACCAAGCGCTCCAGGAAGATATCGAGAACTTGTGGCAAAATAAGAAGACCTTGGGTGACTGACTGATGCTGTGGGCGGACGAAGCCCTCAAACTGTCACAAGATGCCGATGTTGCTATTAAGTAACTGAACCAAACTTTGGAGAGTGTTACTGCTGTGACTGAGGGACCACTATCAGAAAAATTGGTCGACATTGTACAAAATGCGGCTATCTAAAGTGAAGGGATGCTGCCTTCGTTAGCCGAGGCGATCAAAGTATTGCTTGTGCAGGTTGAAGCTCCATCAACACAGTGACTCGGGACGAGTTACAAGATTGTGTTGGGGGACTGTTGGAGCATGGTCTCCCAAAGGCTATGAATTTGGTCCATTTTTGTATAATTTTGTATTGTTTAGTCTAACACAGGGGTTTTGGGGTGGGTCAAAGCCCCTAACACATTGTAAATGGGTCAAGGGTAGGCCAAGAGTCTGCAATCCATGATTAGCAGAAGCCCACGACGGGGTAACAGGATGTCACTATGCAGGGAAAGCAACGACACATAATATCTTAAGAGCTGGCCTATGGTGGCCTACCCTGCATACTGACTCGCATGACTATTGTAAAGCCTATGATACATGCCAACAGACAAGAAGGCCTTGCGTAGAGATGAAATTCCCGTTCAACCGCAAATGGCCCTACAAACCTTTGACAAATGGGCCATCAATTTTTTGGGACCTATTAACCCACCCGGAAAGAAGACAGGTGTGCGTTACATTATCACTGCCACTGACTATGTAACCAGGTGGTTTGAAGCACAAGCGGTGAAGGATTGCACTGCAGATACCGCTGCGCACTTCATCTTTGAGCAGATTCTGACAAGATTTGGATGTCCAAAAATCTTGATGAGCGATAGAGGCACGCACTTTGTTAATGAGAAAATACAGGCCTTGACAGAGGAATTCTAGATCCATCACGCGAAAAGCACTCCATATCACCCTTAAGCGAACGGAGCGGTTGAAGCATTCATTAAATTCTTGGAGAACGCACTAACTAAGGTCTGTAACGTTGATCGCAGCGACTGGGACGTGTGCATCTCATCTGTTATTTAGGCCTATCGAACCACTTGTAAAAAGTTGACAGGGAAAACACAGTTTAGGATGGTTTATGGCCAGGAGGCCATTATGCCCATTGAATATATTGTTCCTAGTCTATGCATCACAACCTTTACGAATATGGTGGAGCTTGATATCATGGAGGAGCATTTAGCGCAGCTTGTGGCTTTGGAGGAAGACCGTTTTATTGCTAACTTCCATCATCAGGCTCGGAAGGCATGGGATAAGGCATGGCATGACTGACATATTCGACAAAAGTCCTTTGTGCAGGGTGACTTAGTGCTCCTTTACGATAGCCAATTTACGGAACACCTAGGGAAGTTCCTACAACACTAGCTTGGACCCTATATAGTTAAGGAAATCACGGATGCCGGAGCTGTTTGGTTAGCTACCTTGCACGACGATATGCTACCCAGCTATATCAAAGGCAGTCAGCTCAAATGAATATATGGCTAGAGTAGCTGTATAAAGGGTGGCAGACCCACCAAGGAAGGTAAGCGTCGCAGGATTGGAAGCCTGGGGTGGTGTGCCGGGGGCGCAGGAATAAATTCAGAACATAGTAGGCACACAAGAAGTATGCTAAAAGTGCAGGGATGCGCTGGGAGCGTAGGGGTGCGAAAACTAGCTGTTGGAATAGTCAAATCGTGTAAAAAGAAAAAAATATCGTTGGAAGGAGCGGGCGACCGACATTTAATGAGGCGATTTTTGGAGATTTTTTACCGTTTGCTTGATGGTAAGTTCCAAGGGAATTTTACCCTACCGTTGGGCGATCGCAAAAGCTATAAAAAGGGCAGGGTAGATCAGATAAGGGTTCTGTATCGCTTGAATTTCTTGTACTTGGCATGTTTGTCCTTAACGAATTTGTGCTATAAGAATTTTCATGCCTATAGCATCCCTTTCTTGTCTGGGCAACCTAATCCCTTTGACAGTAGAAATCTCAAGTTTTTCTTTCGCGTCAGGATGACGGCCACGAATCTTGCTTAACCCTTGGAACCAGTGACCTCGGAAGAATGAGGAATTGAGGAAGTGGTGGAGATTGAGTTCGAGGCCGAAGAGGTCCTCTCCACGCTGAGCCCAACCATGAGGAAAGGAAAAGAGAAAGCACAGGGCTTAGGGAAACCCCCGAAACGTGTGAAATTGGCTGGAGGGAAGCCCCATACTTCCCCGAGAAACGTAAAATCCCTGCCAGCGACGCCCCAGGTGCGTGTTGCTCAGGAGGAGGCCTAGCCTGCCGACCCAATCAACTGGTTACCTCCCTTCGTTCGGTCTTTCAGGCCCTCGATGCGCATGCCGAAGAACCTCAACGACTTGATCACCTACTTGCAGATGCCACTGACCCCAGGTGAGGTCCCCATCATTGGTGAACCTTTTTGAAGGCTCCATGAGATCAAATTTGATGATCACGACTTGGCCAATTTGGAGGCCTTCTCTGAGATGGCACCCGAGTTATACCTTGACACGATTCAGGAAGAAGATGGGATCAAAATTGTCCCCAGCACTGGGTGCATGGATTGGCAGGGTCTGGGCTCCTGAACCTGCTAAAGATGCCACACTTCGGTCACTACAACATCACGAACCGATTGGGCTGACAATTGCTCGCCCTGATTCATGATGGGTTCCTGTGGATCTAGGACATAATCCCCATCGATGCCGCGTTGTTTCATCTAATTATGAGTCTTCCCATGAACAGATTGAACCCTCTAGAGTGCATGGGAAAGAAGTATGAGGGGGAGACTGCTGAATACATGCGTAAAACCTACCATGTGGAACGCAATAATCGAGACTTCATAATCAAGTCCATCAGCAACCAAGGCACGCAGTTGGGAACCATGTTATTGGCGTTCAAGATGATGAAAAAATGTCAGATTGCCTTTTTCCCCGAATACATAATTAAGTTAGTAGGCCAATGCGGGAAAGGGGTATGCTTCAACTGGGCCCAGTACTTGTGCGACGAGTTTCTGGCTAATGTCTGAGAATCCCAGGAGCAGGGATGAGGCTTTTGTTACTCCTGGTTGTTGCTCCTCATAATGTTGGTCACCTGGGAAGCCCCTTTGGAGTCAGTCCTCCTTGAGCTCACCCCAGACATGTGCGAAGGGGCTCGTTATGCACACTTGTGGGACTCTAAGGATGCGCAACGCATCAAGGACAACCAAGTCTTTTGGGTCCTCTTCCAGAGCAGCTTGGTAGTAGCCATAAATTCCTACCTACGCTTGTCGCCCATAATATATGAATGCTACAAGAGAATTGCGGCCTTCCAGGTAACTATGCACCATGTCCAAATTCGAGGTTGAAAGGATAAATCCTGGACCTCACTCCCTTATATGGTAGCGTGTTGGGTATGTGTTATATTATTTCCACGACTGATCACGTCCGGGGGGGGGGGGTCATAGGGGGGGCGATAGCCCCTCCCTTTCAGGGTTCAGGGCAACACCCCGGGAATTTTTTTTGGTCCTTATTTTCTGGTGGGCGGATCTGCCCATGGTTTTGTGCATGGGTTTGCACATGGTTTTGGGGTACGATGGTTTTCAACCCCTAGTATTTTGTAGATCCGGTCAAGGGAAATATGGTTATGTTCTAATCCAGGGTTAATGGATTGGGGTTTATGTATGCTTCGACATGTATATATATGTGTTGTAACACTAAAAGGAATATAATGAAAAATCAAGCTGGTCGTCCCGATTTGGGATCCAGGGGAAAATCTATGTGTTTATCTATTTTATGTTTTATGCTCTTGCTATTGTTTATTTTCTGTTATAAGAATCGTGTGTAGATATTTCTGTTCAGGGTTAAAACCTACATTTGGTATCAGAGCTATTTCGGCTTCAAGGGGACGCCTTTGTTGTTGAGGGTTTTTTTGCTCGGGCCTGTGGTAGACCCTGTGCAGTGGGAGATCTGCGGGATCGATTCTTGCGGTGAAAGAATATGGCAAGCGGTGGAAAGATAGAGATCGAGAAATTTAATGGTCAGAGTTTTGAGTTGTGGAAGCTCAAGATGGAGGATCTGCTGGTGGATAAATATCAGTGGATCATGGTAGATCCAGGTACTAAACCAACGGCAATGTCAGATGAAGACTGGAAGAAACTGGATCGGAAGGCTAAGAGCACAATACGGTTGTGTGTCTCAGATTCAGTATTGTTGAATGTATCTAGGGAAGCTACGACGAAGACCTTGTGGGAAAAACTTGGGACTTTGTACCAATCTAAGTCTCTGGTGAATAAGTTGTTCCTGCGGAAAAAGCTGTATAACCTGAGGATGAAGGATGGAGACTCGGTGACAGAGCATCTGAACTCCTTCAATACTGTGGTAAGTCAACTGTCATCTGTTGATATTAAAATCTCAGATGAAGATAAGTGCATCAGCTTGTTGTGTTCTCTACCGGACTCGTGGGACAGTCTGGTTATTGCAATAGGTAGCAATACAACTACCTTGAATTTTGATGACATTGTCTCAGCCTTGCTGTCGGAGGAAATGAGACGGAGAAATATGGAGGGTCAAAATGGAGATGCCTTATCTGTACGAGGAAGGTCCCAGAACAGAAGCAAGAATAAGGTTTCGAGTGGGAGATCTAAATCTAGAGGGAGATCTAAATCTCCTGGAAAGTTTGTAAAGGTGTGCTGGAAATGCGGAAAGGAAGGGCACTACAAAAAGGAATGCGGATCTAAAGCTCCTGAGAAAGGAAAGGGATCTGATGAAGCTCCTTCTGCAGAGGAAAAAACCACCTCGGATGAAGGTGGGGATGTGTATTTGGCTTCTTCTTCAAATACACATGTAGATCATGAGTCATGGTTGATTGACTCGGGTGCATCCTTTCACTTCACTCCTCATAGGGAGTGGTTCTGCGAGTATGAGAAATATGATGGCGGTGATGTATGCTTAGGTGATGATAGGAAGGCCATAATCGTCGGACATGGAAAATTCAAGCTGAAGCTGCAAGGTGGAAGGATTAGAACACTTCCTGGTGTTCTGCAATATGATTTCTATAAGCAAGATGGATGATGCAGGTGTAAAAACAGTGTTCGAGAAAGATACCTATAAGATGGTTCGGGGAACACTGGTATTAATGTAGGGAGTTCGGATTGGAACTCTGTACAAGCTTCAGGGCAACACTGTTATTGCTGGGTGCAATAGTTCTGTGGTTCCCGAAAGTGGAGTGGAAAGCCTAGTGGTCTCTGGAGAAAAGACCATGCTATGGCATCAAAGGCTTGGAAATATTGGAGAGAAGGGCCTTCGGATACTGCATGGAAATGGTATGGTAGAAGGTATTTCTAATAGCTCTCTGGATTTCGATTTCTGTGAACATTGTGTATATGGGAAGCAGAATCAGGTGAGTTTTCCTTCTGGTGCTAAGAGGGTGAACAAGATATTAGAGCTTGTGCACAGTGATGTGTTTGGACGTGTGTCAGTTCCATCACTGGGTAAGTCTGTGTACTAAGTTTCATTCATAGATGACTTCTCAAGGAATACATGGATATATTTCTTGAGGAATAAATCTGAAGTCTTTGACAGATTTAAAGAATTTAAGGCTCTGGTGGAGAACCAGACAAAGAAGAAGATAAAGGTGCTGAGGACAGATATTGGTGGGGAGTTCTACAAGAAGGAATTTGAAGAGTTCTGTAAGAAGTGTGGTATAGCATGACAGAAGACTACTCCATACACACCTCAACAAAATGGAGTTACAGAAAGAATGAACAGAACGCTGATGGAAAAGGCAAGAAGCATGCTTAGTGGTACCGGGTTAGGACAAGAATTCTGGGCAGAGGCAGTGGAGACTGCATGTTACTTGGTTAACAGATCACCTTCATCAACGTTGGAGGATAAGACTCCACATGAGGTATGGACTGGTAAGAAAACCTCTCTTTCACATCAGAGGGTATTTGGATGTGATGCATATGTACATGTTCCAAAGGAAAAAATGACCAAGTTGGATAATAAATCTGAAAGGTGCATCTTTATTGGGTATAAGGATGGTTTAAAGGGTTACAAGATTTGGAACCCAGAAACAAAGAAGGTTGTGTACAGCCGAGATGTGGTGTTTAGAGAGGTAAAATATGTTGTTAAACATGAAGTCCTACCAAAGGAACCTGAAAAGATTAATTTTGAGCTAAAGGAGGATGAATCAGACTCTACAACAGAAGAAGACTCAGAAGAGGAAGAGCCACAAACTCCAGTAGTGAGAAGATCAGCTCGGGAAAGAAGACAAACAGAAAGGTATAGTCCATCTGCTTTCAGTTCAAATTTTTCTTTAACTATAACTGATGATGATCCCAGAACTATTAGGGAGGCAGTAGATTCAGAGGATGGGAAACTCTAGAAGGAGGCCATGGTTGATGAAATGGCATCCTTGCATAAAAATGAGGAATGGGATCTGGTGGAGTTGCCGGCTGGAGGGAAGCCCATCGGGAGCAAATGGGTGTTTAAGAAGAAGATGAATGTAGAAGGCAAGGTGGAGAAATACAAAGCTCGGTTGGTAGCAAAAGGTTATTCCCAGGTGCCGGGAATTGATTTTGGTGATATTTTTTCTCCTATTGCCAATGTTACTTCTATTAGATTACTTTTATCTGTTGCTGCTGCATTTGATTTTGAGGTAGAACAGATGGATGTGAAGACAACATTTCTTCATGGGGATCTGGAAGAGGAGATCTACATGAAACAACCTAAAGGCTTTATGGTGAAGGGAAAGAAAGAGCTGGTATGCAGGTTAAAGAAGTTTATGTATGGGTTAAAACAGTCACCAAGGATGTGGTATTAGAAATTTGATACCTATATACGGGGACTTGACTTCACCAGAAGCAAGGAGGATCACTGTGTTTATTTTAAATTAATTGATGATCATGTTATTTATTTGGTCTGGTATGTGGATGATATGTTGTTGATTGGAAATGAAAAAGAAATTATCCAAGATTTGAATACCAAACTGTTCTCCAAATTCGACATGAAGGATCTTGGTGCTGCAAACTATATTTTGGGCATGGAAATTAAGAGAGATCGAGCAAAGAGGAAGCTCTGGTTAAACCAGAGGAAGTATGTCGAGACTATATTGTAAAGGTTCAATATGCAAGATAGTAAACCGGTGAATGTTTTGATTCATGTAGGTACAAAGCTGTTTGCTGAACAGTGTCCCAAGACAAAAGAAGAAGAGGAGGATATGTCTCGTGTTCCATATGCAAGTGCAGTGGGTAGCCTGATGTATGCAATGGTTTGTACTAGACCAGACATTGCACATGCAGTGGGAGTATTGAGTAGGTTTATGTAAAACCTAGGGAAGGAGCATTGGACAGTAGTGAAGCAGGTTTTCAGATATTTGCGTGGCACTAGTGATTATGGCTCTTGCTACTAGGGAAGACCAGGATTGGAAAGAGTTTTGGACATTCGTGGTTTTGTTGATGCAGACTAGGCTAGAGATCTGGACCAAAAAATATCTACAAGTGGGTATGTGTTTAGCCTATTTGGAGGTGCAGTCAGTTGGATGGGTAAAAGACAGTCTGTAGTGGCTCTTTCAATTACAGAGGCAGAATACATGGCAGCCACTCATGCAAGAAAGGAAGCAGTTTGGTTGCAGAGATTGTGTTCAAGTATGGGGCTGGTGCAACAAGCTGTAAGGATAGGCTGCGATAGCCAAAACACAATTTTCTTGGCTAAGAACCCTGCTTATCATTCAAAGACAAAGCACATTGATGTTCAATATCACTTTGTGAGATATATGGTTGAGGATAAAAGGGTGTTGTTGCTAAAGGTGGACACTTTGGAGAATGTTGTAGATGCATTGACAAAGTCTGTGAGCACTAAAAATTTCTCTTAGTGTAGAGAAACAATGGGTGTTGCAAAGCTGGGCTAATGACTCAGCTCTCCTGTGGCCCCCTGTGGAAAGAAAACAACAAGTGGGAGAATGTTGGGTATGTGTTATAT
Source organism: Pinus albicaulis (assembly GCA_034641835.2). Lineage (NCBI taxonomy): Eukaryota > Viridiplantae > Streptophyta > Pinopsida > Pinales > Pinaceae > Pinus > Pinus albicaulis. Next base: position 350,814,670 of record CM076575.1, on the reverse strand, counting down.
TCTTTCCACGACTAATCACGTGTGGGAGGGTCATAGGGGGGGCGGTAGCCCCCCCTGTCGGGGTTTTTTTTGGTCCTTATTTTCCGGTGGGCAGATCTGCCCATGGTTTTGTGCATGGGTTTGCATATGGTTTTGGGGTACGATGGTTTTCATCCCCTGGTATTTTGTAGATCCGGTCAAGGGAACTATGGTTATATTATAATCCAGGGTTAATTGACTAGGGTTTATGTATGCTTCGGCATGTATATATATGTGTTGTAACACTGAATGAATATAATAAAAAATCAAGCTAGTCGTCTCGATTTGGGATCCAGGGGAAAATCTCTGTGTTTATCTGTTTTATGTTTTATGCTCTTGCTACTATTTATTTTATGTCTTTAAGATTCGTTTGCAGTTAATTTATATACAGGGTTAAAACCTACATAGCAGACAAAGAAATTGAAAATGTAATTGCGCTCTGGCCTCCTAACTGGAAGATCGGCTTCAAAACCGGCGCGAAGGGCATCGAAGGAACCAACACGACGCAAGTAATCCCACCTATCATCATCAAGGATAATAGAGGACCAAGTAAGAATACAAGGAAGGATGCGAAACCGAAACAGACCACCGAGAAGGACGTCGAGGCAGAGACTCAGGTAGATTCGTAGCTAGACCTGGGTACATAAGGATTGGATGTAGGAGGAGCTGCCTCCCCCCGCGGCACGAAGCGAACAAGCGATGTTGTCAAAGGGCCCTGAAAGAAGTAGTGCTCTCAGCGGCCAGAACGAGATGAGACAATCATGCTGACCGAAGGAACCTCGAACAAATTGCTAATGCGGTCACTTTGGCCACGGAGGATAGATGGTTAGCCTTAGAAGAACAACAGAAAGCTACAATAGACACCATTCAGGCTGAGCTCCGCCCTATACTGTTGAAGACAAACACTCTGCAGACCAGTGTGACTTAGGTACGAATGCCCTCGACAACTAGCCATGCAACACTAGTTACAGAAGAAAGCCGCTTCTGTTCGTTACCTGGCATAGCCCTTGTGATCAGCCCACTCGACCTGGGAATGCAAGTCCAGGGCGGTGCAGAAGTACAACTAAATTTAGCCAGATTGCCACAAGAGGCATTGCAGGGTCTCCATACCTAAATGTTTCAGGAAATCCAACATCAGGACCTACAAGTTCACCAACAACTCAGTGTGGTTGAGCAGACAATCGCAGACAAAAACGCGGAAGTGTCCCTTGCCACCACGCAGCAAATAGAGCTAGAAAAATTGATTCACCAGCTCTGTGCGGATGTTCTAGAAGAAATCCCGGCCATAGCCACCCCCCAGGCTAAGGTTGAAAGATTGGTCACAACATTGAAGGCCTCCAGGATGGAAGTTTAGGTGGTCAAGGCACAGATGGAGTAGCAGATCACAGATCTACAGGCTAAGCTGCGGCTAGAAACACCTCCGCAGGTACGGGCCTAGCGAGCTGCACTGGTCATCGCGGCTACAAACGTCATTACAAGACAAATCGCGTAGGGTGCCCAATTACTGGAAACAACCATGCAGCTATGGACCAAGGTCCAGTGCGACCCGATCTTGCGAGAAATAAACCAAGACTTGCGGTAGAAGGAAGAAGAGTTCGAGAAGTTAGAAGCCACCCTGCCCACTTTCGTTCCTGCTCATCGCTTGACACGGCTGCGAACCAACCATGCCCTCCAAGATGATCTTCATGAAATTTGACATAAAAATAAGGTCCTTGGTGACCACCTGAAGCCTTGGACTGCTGAAGCCCTTAAGCTTTCGCAGGATGTTGATGTTGGTGTTAAGCAGCTAAACCAGACTCTGGAGAGTGTCACCGCCCCGACGGAAGGCCCGACTTCGCATAAGTTGGTAGACATTGCGCAAAATGTTGCTGCTCAGAGTGAAGGTGTGCTGCCCCCATTGGCCGAAGCAATCAGACTGCTGTAGGCACAGGTGCAGACTCCACCATCACAGTGACTCGGGACGAGTCAAAAGATTTTGTTGGGGAAATTTGGAACAAGGTCTCCTACAACTGTGAATTTTGTCCATTTTTGTATATTTTTGGTAATATTTAGTCTAACGCAGGAGTTTTGGGGTGGGTCAAAGCCTCGAAAGCATTGTAACGTGTCAGGGGTAGACCAAGAGCCCACAATCCGATAAACCAAGAGTCTGCAAACCATGGTTTGCGGACCATTGGATGCGTAGGCTAAGTCGGTATAAATAGATGAACCTTTTTGAGTCTTAAGGTAGGAAAAAATAGAGATTGATGCTAGGCATGAATTGTTAGATCTGTAGTCCGATTGTTTGGGTAAGGACTCCTGCTGGCTGTGTGCACGGAGATCCTCAGTCCTGCTATGTGCGGACCCTGCTGGCTGTGTGCATAGGCGGTATTTTGGGATTGTAAGAGGATTTTGGTATTAATATATATGAGAGGTACTGTTGGATATCTGATGTTATCTGGATTTGTTTTGTTACGATTGATGCAAAATTGGGCTATATGAGTAAGTTGCGAAAGTGTCAGTTTGATAGCTGTGAAAGTATCCATGTTTCTGTTATATGAATCTGTGATCTGTTAATTGTTGCGATTATAGTTTGTTGTGCTGATAGATTGGTATTACGCACGTGGATGCGAAGGTAATTACTAGATATGTGCTTGTTAATAACTCTGTTATATAAACCTGTGAATAGATATGTTAAATGCGAACTCAATAGGTTGGGAACACAAACCTGCTTGACTTACCTACTCTCTCTCAGGGTGCGGAAACCTAGTTCCAGCACCCTCCCATACTGCTTCGAGTGAGAATTTAGCCTGCGCAAGTAGGTCACTACCGAAAGGGCTAGTAGTATAGGGGTTTTTTGGCAAACCTTAACCTACGAACCTGGGTTAGGACCCCTCGAGCCAACAGGTTGTGAGGAGACTTTTGCACCAGTTGCAAGGTATTGATCAATTAGATCCATCCTTGCACTCTTAGTGCAAAAGGGATGGCAGATACACCAGATGGATGTAAATACAATATTTCTCAATGGAGTTATTGAGGAAGAAGTGTACATTGAGCAATCAGAAGGTTTTGAGACCTTAGACAGGGAGTTTCATGTGTGCAGACTCAACAGAGCACTGTATGGGCTGAAGCAAGCACTTTGTTCTTGGTACACCAAGATCGACAACTATTTCATAGAGTTGGGCTTCATAAAGAATGAAGCTGATGCGAACCTATATCATATTGTGGTTGATGGTGAGCTTTTGATTATTGTACTTTATGTAGATGATCTGATACTGACAAGTGATGAGCAGCTCATAACTTCTTGAAAAGAGGATCTTGCAAGAGAATTTGCGATGAAGGACATGGGGCTCTTGAATTATTTCCTTGGTTTGGAAATATGGCAAAGAGATGGGGGACTATTTGTATCTCAGGTTAAGTATTACCAAGGAGATTATGAGGAAGTTCCACATGGATGGAAACAGACCCATGGAGACTCCTCTTGCAGGAAACTGGAGGAAGGAGGATGCTACTTCAGGTGAGGTAGTGGATGCTACTATTTACAGGAACCTTGTTGGTTCCCTTTTGTATTTGATGAACACACCATCGAACATATGCTACGCAACTAGCCATCTTAGTCAAGATATGGTTAAGCCAACCAAGCTCTTTTGGAAGCCAGGGAAGCATGTCTTGAGATATATTAAGAGCACTACAAAGTATGGATTATGGTACAAACATACAAAAGGAGTGGAGATTCAAGGCTTCACCGATGCAGATTGGGAAATAAGTCCATCAGACAGGAAGAGAACATCAGGGGGCATATTAAACATAGGATCAACAACATTTCTTGGTACAACAGGAAACAAATATCAGTTGCACTCAGTTCAGTAGAGGCATAGTACATGGTTGCTATTCAGGCTGCATGTGAGCTCATATGAATGAGGAATATACTTGTTCGTTTGTTTGGTCATTAGATGGATCCGACGGTGATGCATTGTGATAACTAGAGTTGCATTAAACTCTCGGTTAATCTGGTATTCCATGACAGGTCCAAGTATATTTATATCCGGTATCACCATCTCAGAGATTGTGTTCAGAGATGCATTATATTGTTGCAGTACATTCCCACAGAGGATCAGGATGCAAACATCTGGACGAAGGCGCTGTAAAAGAGCAAATTCGAATACCACAGAGGCATGATCATGGAGCTGATAATCCCTTTATTGTTGATAGGGGGTGTTGAAATTCAACAAGAAAATGCACCCACACACTAGTGAGGAAATTGTGAGGAAATTTTGATGCACACTAGTGAGGAATTTATTATTCACATTGGTGAGGAAATTCTGATGTAGACTGGTGAGGGATTTATAATGCATAATGGTGAGGAAATTATGATGCACACTAGTGAGGGATTTTTGATGCACACTGGTGTGTTGTGAAACTAGCTCCAAAAATAGAAGAAAAGAGATATCAACGCCTTAGAAATAAAACACTTCAAGGGGGAAACCTATAATACATTACATGAATGAACAATTCTTGGATGATACAAATGACCAAAACCTCCTTCTATATATAGGAGTCCATGGGCCCATAATATAATCCTAGCCGACCTAACAATAATAATGTAAGGGCACAATAATAACAATATTTGGGTTACAGGGGTACAATAATAACAATAAGGGGGCTACACTAATAACAATAAGGGACTAAACTAGTAATATAGGGACCTAACAAGCCCCTCTCCTTCAAAAAGGTGTTGTCCTCAGTGCTTGAGTAGCTCTAGGTGCCTCTGTATAAAATTCTCATCCTCCCATGTAGAATCTTCAGTGGGTAAGTTCTTTCACTTTATGAGATACTCTGAAATTGATCGATTTCGTAGTCTTTGAGTTCTTGTTTCCATGACCGCTTCAGGTTCCAAAATGATTTTTCCTTCCTCATCAAGTTCTAGAAATATTGTTTGAACTGGAAGATTTTCACCTATAACCTTCTTTAAGCATGAAACATGGAAAACAGGATGCACTCGCGAAGAAGAAGGAAGCTCCAATTTGTATGCCATAGTACCAATATTTTGCAACACCTTGTAAGGACCATAGTACTTTGGCGATAATTTATTATCCTTCTAAGCTTGCTTGAGGGACATTTGTTTATATGGTTGTAGCCGTAAAAATACCCAATCTCCTACATCAAAACTTCTCTCGCTACGATGTTGATCTTCCTGTTGTTTCATTCGATTTTGTGCCAAATTCAGGTTATCCTTTAAGAGTTGAAGAACTTCTTGCTGATGCTCGATGTGATCTTCCACTGCTTGAACCTTCGAATTTTCCCTTAAGTATGATGTGATGGATGGTGGATGATATCCATAAAGTGCCATAAATGGGGTCATTTTTGCTGCAGTATGGAAGGAAGTGTTATACCACCATTTAGCGAGAGGTAATCACTTGACCCATTGTGTTTGTTTATCAGATACAAAAAAACGAAGATATCCTTCCAAACATTTATTTACTATCTCAGTTTGACCATCAGATTGAGGATGATAAGATGAGCTATGAGCTAATTGACTACCCAAACAAGAAAATAACTCCGTCCAAAAATTTCCAGTAAAAATGGGATCTCTGTCGCTCACAATAACCCTTGGGCTTCCATGCAGCTTTTGAATTGTGTCCATAAATGTAGTAGCAACTGTACTTGCTTTAAATGGATGAGATAATGCACAAAAGTGTGCATACTTGGTAAGTCTATCAACTACCACCATGATGACACTCTTTCCTTCGGACTTAGGTAAACCCGTGATAAAATCCATTGAAATCTCCTCCCAACGTTGACTTGGAATGGATAAAGGTTGTAGAAGTCCTGGGGTCTTAATTGTTTCCACTTTATTCTGCTGGCAAACCAAACATTCCGCCACAAACTTTCGAATATCAGATTTAAGGCCATCCCAAAAAAATTCTTCTTCACCCTGTGGTAAGTTTTTAAAAATCCTGAGTGTCCTCCTAAAGGAGAAGTGTGCAATTCCAGAAGAATCTTTTGTTTTAGTTGGGAATTCTTACAAAGATATAAGCGATCTCTGTACCATAAGGAATCATTTTTCCAACTAAATGTATCAGATGTACTAGGATCTTGTTGCAACTTTTGAATGAGTGTCCACACTTCTTCGTCCTTCTTCCATTCAACCCTTGCTTTGGTTATCCAATCTAGTTGGATAATAGAAATGGCACAAAGCAATGCTTCCACCTCTTCATTCTTTCTAGAGAGTGCATCTGCAACAACATTTAGCTTCCCGTTTTTGTAGATTATTTCAAAGTCATAACCCAATATCTTTGAGACCCATTTTTTTTGCTCTTTTGAAGATAGTCTTTGTTCCAAAAAGTGTTTAAGACTATCATGATCTGTTTTTACCTTGAAGTGTCTTCTCATTAGGTAAGGTCGCCATTTATTTAGTGCATGTAGTATTGCTAACATTTCCTTCTCATAAATAGCTTTTTATAAATACTTTACTTTGATTGGATGACTTTCAAAAGCAATGGCTCTTCCTTCTTGCATTAAAACATCACCAATTCCATTTCCTGAGGCATCACATTCCACAATAAAGGTTTTTGTGAAGTTTGGCGTAGCTAAGACCAGTGCTAGGCACATTTCCTCTTTAAGATGTTCAAAGGCCTTAGTTGCTTCAGGAGTCCATGAAAATGCATCTTTCTTCAATAATGTTGTTAGTGGTGCTGCTATTCTCCCATAATTGTTAACAAACTTGCGATAATACCCCGTTAACCCGAGAAATCCTCGCAACTGCTTTATGGTTGTGGGGATTTTCCATTCCTTAATGGCTTTAATTTTGTTAGGGTCTACCTTAACACCCTCGTGAGATACAATATGACCCAAATATTCCACCTCTTGTACTCCAAAGAAACATTTGGATGTTTTTACATATAATTGTTTCTCCTCCAATAGTTTGAGCACCCTGTCAACATGTTGAACATGATCCTTCCAAGACCTGCTGTAGATTAGTATATCATCAAAAAATACTAGCACAAATTTTCAAAGGAAGGGTTTGAAAATGGAATTCATCAACCCTTGAAATGTAGAAGGTGCATTGGTAAGGCCAAAAGGCATGACCAAAAATTCATAATGACCTCATGAGTTCGAAATGTTGTTTTTGGAATATCTTCAGTCTTCATTCTAATTTGATGATATCCTGAACGAAGATCCAACTTGGTAAAATAAATTGCTACATGTAATTCATCCAATAATTCATCAATCACAGGAATGGGAAATTTGTCTTTAATGGTGAGCTTATTGAGCTCCCTATAATCCGGACACATTCGCCATGATCCATCCTTCTTGTGTACCAATACTACCGGAGCAGAGAAAGAACTTTGACTAGGTTGAATTATACCCGCCTCTAACATTTCTGCAATCATACGTTCAATTTCGCTCTTTTGGAAGTAAGGATATTTATAAGGCCCGATGTTTGGAGGAACACTTCCTGGAATCAAATGAATAGCATGATCATGATCACGAATAGGTGGGAGTCCTTTGGGAGTTTCAAACACCTTGGAATGATTGTCCAAGACTTGTTGGAGATCTGCAGAAATAGATGATTTTGATGTTGGAACTTCTAGTGAGAATAATTGTGCAATCACGCCTCGTCGTCCTTTCTTTAGAATATTTGTCATGACATTAGAGCTTATTATCTTTCCCGACTTCCCTGCAATACCCCTTAATTCGACTTCCTTTCCTTCTGAAAAAAAATTTCAAGAAAATTTATTGAAAATTAAAAGCTACCATCCCCAAAGATTGTAACCATTGTACTCCTAGTACAACATCAGCACCTCCCATAGGAATGGAAAGCATTGGACTATTCAATACATATTCCCCCATGGTTAGCTTGATATTATGGCATTTTCCAGAGCAATTTATAGTTCCCCCATTTGCAACCATCACTTGACATTCTGGTGCTGGGTATAGGAAACAATTCAATTCCTTGGCTACCTTACAATGAATAAAATTATGGGTACTACCCGAATCAATCCACACTATTACCTTTTTCTTCTTGATATGTTGTTCTATGTTGAGAGTTTGAGGAATGGTAATTCCTGCCAATGCATTACACGATATGGTCAGACTCATTTATTCCTCTTCTAGGGTTGGTTCCTGGTGTATATCTTCTTCTTTTGAAGATTCTTGTTCATTTTCTTCTTCCTCTTCACAATCTATGTAAAATAATTTCTTCTCAGCACACATATGACCTTTACTATATTTGATATCACAACTGTAGCAAAGCCCTTTTGCTCTTTTTTCTTCCAATTGTTGTTGTGTCAATCTTGTAGGTTGTGGAAGTCTATTAGTAGCAACACTTCCATCTTTATATATGTGAGTGGTAGGCTTCCTTGTTGCCATAATTTTACATTCAATTTTTCTTGCCAACCTGAATGCCTTTTCCAATGAATCAGGTTCCCAAACACGAACTTCATGTTGGATGCTATCCTTTAAAGTCCTTATGAAGACATCAATCCTGTGTTCCTTTGGAATATCACTTACCCTTATATTCAATTTTTTGAAGTCCTCAATGTGCTCCGCCACTAAACCCTTTTGTTTGAGATTTATCATTTGGCTAAAGAAGGTGTTGCTTTTTGTATCCTCATAATCTGCTATCATTCCTTCGTAAAAATTGACCAGGTGACAATTTTTTTATGGGAGCAAAGCCATCGATACCATACAAATATATTTTGTTCTAAATGTAAAGTTGCAATGCATACGTTTTGTGTGTTTTGCACATTATTGAGATCAAAATATTGCGCCATCTGTAGTATCCATGTTACAGGATCCTTGCCATCAAACTTCCTCATATCCATATTTGGAATATGGTGGTTCTTCCATCCAACATTAGAGTTTATGAAATCACGATTAACATTTATTTTGTTCTCATCATGAGTTTCCTCTATTATCTTTTTGCCATTAGGAAACATTTCTTGTATCAACTTTTCCAAATCATTCTTGATGTTTTCGAGGTTGTCTTTCATTTTTTCATCGATCTTAGCTTCCATGCCATCCATCTTAGCTTCTATTCCCACTTCCATGCCATCTATCTTAGCTTCCAAATCATTCATCTTAGCTTCCATGGCTTTCTTCAAACCATCCATCTTAGTTTCCATGCCTTTCATCAGAACTTCCATTTCATTTTTTGTTTCTCTTTGCGATAGCAAAATTTGGTGCACTTGCTCTTATAATTTTGATATCTCATGTTGTGTTTCCTCATATTCATGAGTCATAGCAGAGCCTTCTGAAGGCTTAATGGGTGTTGAATTATTTTTAGGGGAAATTTTACAACCCAATACTAATATCTATTCTTCAATATGCCCTCGGAATAAATTCAAACTAAGGGACTTATGTAATTCGAAAAAAATACACACCTTTTTCTTGCTTTTGAGGAGCTCGATATTGAAACTGATTTATCTCTGCGATTTTGGATCTTCAATATCTGAAATTCAGCCCTAAAGTAGCCCTCTAAATCTTCTTTTGAATGCCACAAGTCTGACTTGATTTGGATTCTTCAAGGCAAAGTTATGCCAAATCTCCCACGATGACCTAATTATGGACTGGTTTAGTAGAGCGAAATTGTACAAATTTCCACGTGTCACTATTTCCTCCTTTGGCTCTGAAATTGATACACTAAGAAGTACAGTCCGTGTACTTGTGGCCACTTTTTACAGAATCCAAATCTGACTCAGAGAGAGAGAGTTATGACGTTTTTCTCATGATTGCCTCTTTGAGATGAAATTCGGGAGCCTGAAAAATCCCTAACTTCCACAGACCATATCTCAAAAACTATTGCGAACAAAGATCTAAAATTTTGCGAAGATGGTCAGTATTTTGGCTTCGTTCTGTGAAAATTTCAGCTTCTGAACCCTCGTAGAAAAAAAATTTATAGCGAAAATTATACGATTACCTGTTTAGGTTAAATTAAGGAGCCTACAAAATGACCTATCTTCCACAGATCATATCTCCGAAAATATTGCGAACCAAGCTTTGAAATTTTGCGGCAATTTTCTTTAATATTTTGGCTTCCTGCTCTAAAAATTTTAGCTTCTGAACCTTCGTAGAAAATAGTTATAGAAAAAATTCCACGATGACCTGTTTGGAGTAGCGAAACCATAGAATCTGAAGCTCTGATACCAAATGTTGTGAAACTAGCTCCAAAAATAGAAGAAAAGAGATATCAACACATTATAAGTAAGCCACTTCGAGGGGGCAACCTCAAATACATTACATGAATGAACAATTCTTGGATGATACAAATGACCAAAACCTCCTTCTATATATAGGAGTCCATGGGCCCATAATATAATCCTAGTCGACCTAACAATAACAATGTAAGGGCACAAGAATAACAATATTGGGGTTACAGGGGTACAATAATAACAATAAGGGGGCTACAATAATAACAATAAGGGACTACACTAGTAATATAGGGACCTAACATGGTGAGGAATGTGGGGCATCTAATTTATTTTCCCCTTAAATAAATCATAATTTCATCTCATAACAACTTGTATCAGTTAACTAAGTCATGATGACTGAGTTGGCTCAAGAAATTCGAGTTGAGGATCTAAGATGAGGCATGTAGAGTGATTCTAATATTTTGGGGATCCATTTGCATTTGATGTACTAGTGGGGTGCAGGTGTGAATCTAGTAACTTAATTAATTGAGTTAAAATTAGTTTAACTAGTTCTAACTAAGTGACGAGCTAGTGAGAGGTCCAATGAGTTAAATTAGATTTAATTCACAAGCAGTGAGCAATCAGATAACTGATAATTTGTTATTAATAGATGCATGCATGTCAGTTATGAGGAAGATCTAGTTGATACAAAGGTTAAAGGGAACATAAATTTCAGTTGTATTTATAGAAAATTTCTCGTGTGTAATTATAAAGTCACGAGAATGCCATGATGGATTGTGCAATCAAGGAAGGGAATTATTCCTATTTAATAGGGTCCTATTTATCTAGGAATTGCGCGAGCAAGGCAGGCTAAAGGAAGGCTGAGAATTGACTATGTGTTTGTCCAATTTTGCCTAGATCAATGTGAGACAATTGGTAGAGTGTGGGATATTCTTGTGAGCAAGAAAGCATTGTATTGTTTCATGATTCCTTGAATTTGGGGCGTCTAATTTATTTTTCCCTTAAATAAATCGTAATTTCATCTCATAACAACTTGTATCAGTTAACTAAGTCATGATGACTGAGTTGGCTCAAGAAATTCGAGTTGAGGATATAAGATGAGGCATGTAGAGTGATTCTAATATTTTGGGGATCCAGTTGCATTTGATGCACTAGTGGGGTGCAGGTGTGAATCTACTAACTCAATTAATTGAGTTAAAATCAGTTTAACTAATTCTAACTGAGTGATGAGCTAGTGAGAGGTCCAATGAATTAAATTAGATTTAATTCACAATTAGTGATCAATCAAATAAGTGATAATTCGCTATTAATAGTTGCATGCATGTCAGTAATGAGGAAGACCCAGTTGAGACAGAGGTTAAAGGGAACATAAATATCATTTGTATTTATATAAAATTGCTCGGGTGAAATTATAAAGTCATGAGGATTCCATGATGGATTGCGCAATCAAGGAAGGGAATTATTCCTATTTAATAGGGTCCTATTTATCTAGGAATTGCGCGAGCAAGGTAGGCTGAAGGAAGGCTGAGAATTGGCTATGTTTTTGTCCAATTTTTCCTAGATAAGTGTGAGACAATTAGTAGCGTGCGATATATTCTTGTGAGCAAGAAAGAATCGTATTGTTTCATGATACCTTGAATTTATAAAATATATTATAGCGGGGTTTTTAGCAGTTGATTTCCCTAATAAAATATTGTGTTGTGCGATTGATTTACTTCTTTCTCTTACTTACATGTGATTGAGCGATCGTGTTTTGTATTCCACAAATATTGTAGAAGGATTTAATATCTTTTTTTAGTACATCACAAGATTGGATTGAATCCAATGATAGAATTTCTACACAACCTGATGTCCCGATATGAGATAATGGGCTATGAGACCCCAAAGTGTACCCACACTCGCTCAAAGAAGAGTTTAGCAGTGGCTTCTGTTGTGATATTCTTCTTGCAGGCTGTCATAATGGCCATCTTAGAGAATATGTTGATGACCACAAAAACACAGTCGTTTCCATGCTTGGTAGAAGGAAGGCCCGACATGTAATCCATGGAGATGGATTCCCATGGTAAATTAGGGGTAGGCAATGGAGTATATAGCCCTTGCTTATTGATGTTCAGTTTGGAAATGGTGTAGGAAGTGTAGGATCTTATGTACTTCCTGACATCATGTCGAAGGTTCGATCAACATAAATACTTCTGCAGTACTGCCACTATTTTCTCTACCTTGAAATGTCCAACGACCTGAATGTAGTGCGCTTCCCAAATCATCTTGGAACACTCGCTTTAAGGAACACTGAGGTGTACCAGGTGGCATAACACAACATCCTAGAGGTGAAAATATAGAACTTGCTTACCCTCTAGGAGTGTTTGGTATGTGTTCTCAAATTCTGGATCAATTTTTGTAGAGATATTTCCAACCAGAAGTCTCATGCCTACAAGAGTTAAGCACAATGGTTAGTACCACGATCAGTAGTCGACTGAGGCAATCTGCAACATTATTGGTGTTTCCCTTCTTGTACTTGATGTTCAAATGGCACTGTTGCAGGTATATGGACCATTTCTGACGGCGATCGTTCGACAACTTCCCTTGTGTCTATATGAACTATAGGGGTCAGTGATATGTGTGGATAACCATTTCCTTCCCAAAAATGTAATGCTTCCATTTTCGACAGGGTTTCACAATGGAATACATCTCTTTGTTATAGGTGGGATACTTTCAGACTGTGTCTAAAAGTGTCTCATTGTGATATTCCACTAGATGTCCCTACTGAGTAATTAATACCCCAATAGCATAGTCAGAGGCATTTGTCTCAATCTAAAATGGTTGTCGCAAGTCTGGTAATGTGAGAACTAGTGCAGATCAGAGGTGATGCTTGAACTCTACGAACGCCTTCTATTGAGATTCAAACCAAAATAATTTGGCTTTCACTCCTCCATTGGTGATTTGACTCAAAGGCTAAGTGATATGAGAGAACCCCAACACGAACCTGCGGTAGAAATTGGAAAGACCCAAAAAGCTGCATAGCTCTGTTAGAGTGGTTGGGGTTGGACAATCCCGAATGACCTAGATCTTGGTTGGGTCCACATGCATCCCCTGCTCATCAATAATGTATCCCAGATATTGAACCTGGTTCATGCCAAAAGTTTATTTATCCAAATTGGCACACAACTTGTGTTGTTGCAGTGTTTGGAGGACTTGTTGAATGTGGTGGAGGTAATCTTCCCAACCCTGGATGAAGATCACGATGTCATCCAAATACACCACCATGAATGAGTTAGTGAATGGTCACAAGATGTCTTCCATCAACCTCATGAAGGTTGCGGGGGAATTTGTCAACCCGAAAGGCATGACCAACCATTTAAAAAGGCCCTCCTTGGATTTGAAGGCAGTCTTCCACATATTAGAGGGTTTGATTGGTGCTTAATGATACCCAGAATTCAAGTCAATATTGATAAAATATTTGACCCCCCTGAGTTGGTCCAGAAGGTCATTAATCCATGGGATTAGATACCTATTCCATATAGTGATCTTGTTCAGTGCCCGATAGTTAATACAGAGTCTCCAAGTCCCATCCTTCTTTTGAACCAACATAATCAGGCTCCCATAGGGTGTTGAACTTGGCCAGATGTGACCTTTCTACAGTATCTCCTGAATATGCCTCTTGATTTCGTTTTTCTCCAAAACATAGCACTGATAGATTGGTCCATTGGGTGGTGACGCACCTGGGGTAAGATCGATGGAGTGCTTGACCTGACAGTACAGAGGCACCCCTGTAGGTAAGGTGAAGATGTCCCCGTATTCCTCCATGACCTTGTCCATTTGTTGTTGTCATGAAAAGGAGTATTTTCTAGAGGTAGTGGCAGCAACATCATTCTTTCCCTAACGATGGATCATAAGGAAAATAAATTTCCTAGTTTGGGAAATGAGCTTACTGCATTGCTTCACAGTGACCAAAGAGATGGCGTTAGGCATTGATACCTCTGGTATCCTGTACAAATTATTACCCAAAGTAATAATAACAACGTTGTTGTGAAGGCAAATCCCCTCTATGGACAGAGGCGATCCCTCTAGCCCTAGGGTGGGTCTAGAAACAAGGGAACTCATTGGTTTCTAAATTTCTAGTTATAAATGAAATGTGGATTGGAATAGATGTCCTACCTCAATCCAACGCTCTTGACGTAGTATGTTGCAACAATCCCTCGATTTTTATCCTTAAAGCCTTTCTCTCCATTGGTAGAGACATTCATACACCTACACAAATATCAAGCAAACACTAACAACATACAAACATATACATTCATTTACAACTATCCAACTATGGCAAGGAGAGTCAGAAACTTCGAATACTAACATTGACAAAGATGGAACTAGAAATCAATCATGTGATATTAATATATATAAAAGGGAGTTTACAACCTATGCCTTGATGCTGTATATCTCCTTTAACGGGTTCAGTCAGGCACGTCTCAAAGCATTCGTTCATCAATTCAGATTGAAGAGGCGAAAGGTTCAAAATCTCTCTCACAATTATGGACTATTCTCTGCTATCAACTCTTGGTCTATTCTAGCTATCTCTAGCTAACTGATTCAATGGAATGAAGAGGGATTTATAGGAGTGGAGGATGAGCTTTGGGATCCACATATGGTGGAGGAAAGGTCTATCCCTTTGGGAAGTTGCATTTTTGTAGGAACTAGAAGGCCAAAGGGAGAAATTCGACCTCATCCAATCCAACAAACATCCATGAATCCGCTCACGAAGTTGTTACATCATAGAAGCTTCATTTCCATATTAAAAAACCTTCCAAAATTAGCTTGACATGGGTTATCTTTAGAGACAGAGCGACCATTGCACGGGGCTCACTGTAAATCTGGCCATTGGTGTGAGGTCATAACTACACAACCGCAGCGACCCAAAAGCATATGTTTTAAAGGGTCAACTTAAGGAATGGTAAACATATATTGTGTTCCTGACATGTTAAGGGATGCAATGACATTAATAATGATGTGTGATAGTACACAGGGGTCACTATGATAGTCCTCCAATATTCAGAATGGGGAATGCAGGGACGGTGACAAACTGTTGTGTAACAAGCGTGAGGCCGAGACTCATACACAACATCTCTCTTCCACAAGTATGGTTGGCCTAATAATACATCATAAAATTCAAGAGGAGTATTATCAGATAATACCTCATCCTTGAAGGGCTTGATGCTGTAGGGAAGGTGACACTGCTAGCTGACGTGTAGATCCTGTCCTTGGTGAAGCCACCCGATGGTGTATGGTTGTGGGTGTGTTGTGATAGGTAGGCCCAATTGCTTCATGAACTCTATTAAAATGAGGTTCTTTTGGCTGCCGCTGTCGACAATGAACTGCAACGGGGAACCCTTCACCCACATCTGGGAAAGGAAGAGGCACTCCCCCTCCTCTAGATCTTCAGGTTATTTCTTCTGGATCTTGGTGGTGGCAACAGTCGCATTGGGTTCCACATCAATAATATTCTTCCCTTTGTCATTCCGCTTGTTAGGTTCTGACTCAAAATCAGAACATGCATCCGATTCAGAAGCATTCAACTCGACCACTAGTGATTGCTTGGCCTGACACTCACTCGTGTCATGAGTGGAGCTCTTATGGAACTCACACCACTTTCCCATGTCCTTATTTGGCTTTGTTGTGTTGTTCTTTGCTTGTAGATTCGACGAGTTTTCCGGGGCTGCCCTACCTTGGCCTTGTCCTTTGTTTTCCAGTTTAGGGGCACATTTCCCTTGCTTTTGATTCACAGATCCAAAATCTCGCTTCTTCTGTTTGAATTTTTTCTCAATCTTAGCAACATACTGGTATGCTACACCGAGCGAGGAGATGTCGAGGAACTCCATTTCCTCCTGGATGTACATGTGCAGATAACTACGGTACTTAAGCACAAAATGTTTCTCCAAATCTTTGATACCCAACTTTTTGCGTAAGGTATGGAACATATTTGTCACCTCATGCGCATCTTGATCCCTTTACTGTCGCAATGTAGTCCATTGTATGTACTTGTCCTCGTAGCTCCCCATGGGGTAGTATTGTTCCTTGGTGGCATCTCGGAAAGAATTAAATTTGGGTGCAGCCGAGAACATGGAGGATTCCCCCTCGTCCTTTTTCTCACAATAGGTTTCCCACCAGTCCTTGACATGGGGGGCGACTTTGAGGAGTGCAAAAGTAGTATTTTCCCAATTGGAAAATTCATGTCGAAAAATATTCTTCTAATAGATTCAACCATATATCTACAATGTCTGCATCTATTTGTCCCTCAAATATGGAAATGTCAAAGTTAACCTGTACCTTAAAGGAGTGGCACCTCCAGAGTGGCTGTCGGATGAATATGCATCATCGGTGGGTAGTCCTCGAAGGATATGGGAGAATTTATTCATCATTGTGTTCCTCTATTTCTCAAGGGCCTCCTCAAGAAATATTTTGATAAGATCTCCTACTCCTTTGTCTTTCTTTTGCTCTACCATGGGAGGTCGTCGGGGCTTTAGAGGTTGATCTTGAAAAAGTTCAACCAGATTAAGCCCTAACTCCTTATACCCCGATCTCGTTGGGGACATGCAAAGAAACATCGAGAAAGAGTAGACCACCCCGATACGGCCACTAATCCAAATTTATGCAGGAATGCAATAAAATATAGAAATAAACATAAACACATAGATGATCAGAAAATATACTTCATTTCATTAATATCAGATAATTGAAATAAGATTACAGACATAATGGAAATAAACTATCTCGGGCGATGGTAGCTTATATATGAGGAGAGATGTGGCGGCTGCATGCCTATGAATTGTGTTACAATGAGGCTTTAAGGCCTATTTATTATTGAGAAACAATGGAAAAACCTAAACATCCAAAAACCTAACCCTGGGAGATGAAACACCAAAAATATGGGTCTTGTTTGGGTAAATTGGTACATCAACTTCTCGGGGTTGTAACTTTGGCATGTGATCTCCATTTGATGCGCACAATACCTTGTCAAAAATATCTATACAAGGAATACAACTTTTGACTGACCAACATCATCCAAAGACGCAGATTGGTTGCGGTTTTCCCAAAAAACATCGTTTAGGGCTGCAAAACAGCTCCGGAAGTTCAAAACCCGAAAAACTGAAAAAAATAGTAAATTGTGTTACAATTAAGGAAACTGAAAGATTGAAAGAAACATTGGTGGGGCCCCAAGTGGAATAGGCGAGTGGCCACCAATATCCACCTTGATCAAACTAGGTATGGCATAAGGTGTTAATACACAGTATCAATCATACACACAACCACAAAGCAATTGGAATGCACCTATGCCTTCGAAACTTTGGCCACCTCAACCTCAAAACTCATATCGGGGACAAGGTTGTGTTGAGGCTGCGAAAACCGGTGCAAAAACATCGGGGAAACCACTAGTCAGGGACTTAAAACCATCCCTTATCCGTGTGGAATGATGGCTTCGACTGGATTTATGGGACCAGTTTCCCAGTGGAATATAATTGGGTGAATGGATGGATTAATAACGAGTTGTAGCTTGGTAGATGGAAGTATTAGCAAGCTTGTAACAAATAATATATCTATATACCATGTATCCCGGGAGTAAATGTATTTTCTGTACGATCTATAAAAATAATCTTTCAGAGTATGCAAATGAAGATCATACACACTCTTAGAGATATGGAAACGATTTGAAGTAATTGATTTAATTAAATCAATTGGATAAAGCTTATATCGCAACTTTTAAATGCCTATATTGAATATATATCAAAAGATAACAATATAACGTGTTCGAAAGTGAGTTAATGCCAAACTGTATTAAGATAGATACATGAAACAAAACATCATAAGATAAATAACCATTTCTCATTTGAAACAAAAATATAACAAATAGGATAAAAGTACCATGTATATGTTCACTCTGCTCATTTGAGAAAAAGTACTTGGTCCTGCCCTTTCTATTTAGAAAACTTCAAGAGTACAAAAGTGCAACATCCGTAAATTCTTCCTTTCAAAATTTCAGGACCTCTTCTTCAAAGACACGAAGGGGTTTAAATATAAAAATATAAGTCTTAAAATAGTTATTACAATAAAAAGTTGAGGAGGTTTAAAACAACCCTCCTTAAACTAAGTGGAAATTAAAAATAAACATAAATTAAAGGGGTGACTTGCTTGATGAATGTCCCACTGTCTCCTTAGCTATTTGTTCCTTCAACTGGAGGATGTTAAGCATAGGCTTAACCTCTGGAGGTTGTCCTAGCCTAATGCGTATTTGTCTAGTGAAAACAACATCAGAAAGTGGAGGGAGTATCTGTAAGAAAACATAGCATAATCCACTAGTTGTGAGGGTTTACTAAGTATCTCCAATACTTATCGCAATCCAGTTTTTCCAAATCTCTTATGTGTTCTTCTTTCACCTTTGAAAATTCTTGACATTGTCTTATCAAGTCTTTCATGATAGGGAGTGCACTCGGAGGACATGTCAATAAGGTTTGTAGTGATGAGATTTTGACTAACAGTTTCCACAATTTTAGTAGCCACATCCTTTGCTCTGCAAATGGATCTTTCTGCATGTTTCAACTATATGTCCCAATCTGTAAACGAAATTTCGTTCTTTGAATCTTCAATCCTGGGCAAGTTGGCCTTTCGGCCATTAGAAGAATCCTTCCAGGTGACATATTGAGAAACCTTATCATGAATCTCATCAAAACTAATCCTTTGGTCTGAAATGTGATTCATCAATGAATCACTCTGGTTACACAATTCAAGAATATTTGATAATTTCTGACAAAAAATGGCTTTCTACTGTGCCAATCAAGTATTTAGTTCTAATTAAGGCCTCTTTTCCGAATTCATCAATCTTAGGATTATCCTTCAATTGCTTTGTAGAAAGATGCAATTGATGGATTTGAGTATCCTTTGAACTAATTTCATTCTAGTGCTGAATCTTCAATTGGTTCATGCTCTCCTGGAGCTACGTGACCTGCATCTGTAGTTGTTGATTGATATTTTGTTTCTCTGCCTATAACTCAAGTTATAGTTGGATGATTCTCTCATCCTTTTTTTTCATCAATTGTTGAACTTCATAAGCTTTATCAATAGTTGCAAAGGCATAAGCTCTTGCGAACTGAGTTAGGCGAGTTAGATCCTGTGAAGGATCTACCTGTGAGTCTTTCTAGACAACATCCATTGAGATATCTCCTTGGAAAAGGGGTTGAGATTACTCTGATATCCTTATTTTCTTGTCTTCTCATAGCTAATTTTTGTTTAGGACTGTATAAAATGTCCAAAGGAGGGATTTCAGAAATGTTTTAAGTATAATTCCAGTAGTGGGGAAGGCCGGGATGAATTCCTCTCTCTCTGTGCTTACTAATTTTTTAGAGGGATAAACAGTGAATGAGTCCTGAATTTTCGTTTGAGGTGTATGCACAATCTGTTGCTGATCAGTAAATATGGCTCGTTAGTCTTGCTGCAATTTCAAGTTAAACTCTTTCCAAACTTCACTCAGATTACTCGAAAAATCTTAATCCATAGTTTGAACCTCGACAGATTTGTCTTGGTCAGTTTTGCGAAGGACTTTAGTATCCTTAATTTTCGGTTCATTCTCCTTTTCCCTCTAAGCTAGGGGTTGGGATACTTCCAGTATTTTTAATGAAATTGCTTCCAATCTCTTGTTCCTATATTGTTTGAACTTTGGTAATTTCTGTGGATGCAGGCACAAGGCTGCCAACCTATGAATTGCAGAATAATTATCAACTGACTCAAATAAGTTGTCGACCTCATCTTCTTTATGAACAAAAGGCCTAATTTTAACTTGGGTAGTAAAATTATTGGCAACTTTAATTGGGTCATATTGTTTTTCTGAAATTGTAAACAATTTCAAACATTCAATTTGACTGATCTCTAGAACTGCATGCTTGTAATTTTCAAGATCATAAACACCATAATTAATTGGAAAGGAGGGCCATGATGCTATCTTAGCCTCATTTAAAACTTGGTTAGTCCATTGTGAACAATCCTATATGCTACTTCTCTTGTGAGAAGCTTATCAGGAACATACAGGGGTAAAACCTGCAGCCGAGCTAAGCTCCAGAATAATCTGACATAGGTGAACGGTTCTTCTCCAAACCATTTTCCTATGGAGGAAAATAAGCTCGAGCCTCTTTTGATAATCTGGGGGATTTATCATTAAATACAGATTGAAACATAAGGAGAATGACTCCATGGAAAATTTTATAAAAATGATTCTCAAATTTTAATTCCCAAACATGCTATGAAATATATAAATGGGTACAGGTCTTGGGTAGTCCATTTCTAGCCCATGGCTGGAAAATCTGAAGTAAAACACACAACGTCCATGATATATGCACTCATATAAAATGAGGGGAAAATATTGGAGGAAATAGAGCGATTTTTCCTATATTCCAAAATTTGAGTAGCAATATTATTAGACAAAATGTTTCCCCAATCCATAACATAGGAGTCTGCAACTGCCTCCATCAAAGGAACCCATTCTACTAAAAATTTGGTAGTGTCAGGCTGTCCAAAAAGCCTAGACATCATGGCAGCAACATAACAGTAGGGACTTGCAAGGGATTCAGTAGAATACATACCCTTGTCATGGTTCGTGTGCTTATTGGGGTTGCTTCGCCGTTGCTTGATTGGATTTGATTTTAGCTTGTTCTCACTGGTGAACTGTGCCGTAAATTCCTTGTCATAGACCTTTTCAAGGTTTGGGATGTGGTATATCAACTTCGAGTCTTCGACTTTGAAGGAACCAATCATTGTTCCTCTACTAGTTAGAAAAGTCCTATCCGCAATGTTGAGGTTATCAATGATCCATCTTACCATTTTAGTGTATGATAAGATTTTTGGTCGTGCAACAATTTGGTGCAGGAAAGAATTATCCATTTCTTCTGTAGTGGCTTCCGAGGAATTAGAGGCATCAACAATAGCTTTCTTTTGAACTTTGTGAGGTTTCTCATCCTCGAACAACTTCTACATGGATTCCCATGAGGAGGATCCACTTTTTGGTCCACATGTAGTGTCTGTAAACATAGGAAGCAACTTTTTTCTCTCGGTTGCAGCAAGTGCAGGGTTTACAGGGGCCATATGCTTCTTAGATTTCTTAAGATATTTACACATCTCCAAACAATTCTGCTTATTCGGGCTTGCCTACGAATAAATGAGAAATGATAAGCAAAAAGAGAGAACTTTGATTTTACAAATGCACAAGTACCATAGTAATAGAAACGATTGAATGAATGAGACTTGGCACGCTGCTAAGATATGAATTCAATGCTTCTTGCAGTGAAATAATTATGGAGTGGGCAACAAAACCGTTAAGTTATGGCATTAATATTTGATATGGGTTGATGTGCCCATATAATCATTTCAACATTAAAAACCAGATCTGTCGCGTCACAGTATTGGTTGTGTGTAAAACTTCATTTAATATCGATTGGCTTAGTTTTTCCGATTGCGATATCGCAATCACAATATCGACAAAAATAGATGGAGTGCAAAGTAATTGTCTTGCGAAATTTCGACGTGCGATAGACTATGTTAGCCACCTATAAAAATTTGTTAAATGGTGGCTAAATAATTTTTTAAGCTTTCAAGAAACAATTTTGTTGCAAAAATTGTTAGTTCTTAAAGACTTATGAAGACAAATTATCCTTCAGTTAATATTCACTACTGTTTCCCTCATAAACCTGAAAAATCTGCTGTTCACAAGAAGAAAGACTGCTCTAAAAACCCATTTTCCCTTTCATTTTACCCCTCCTTTCACTCATAACTAACCTCCATTTTTATCCCCTTTTTTCCTATTGAAATTCCTCCATTTCCCTCATTTTCCCTTCCTTTCCTTCATAAATTCCCTGTAATAAGGTTTGAAACTCCTTTTTAAACCTTATCGGAACTCTCAAAATCCTAAAAAATCCTTCAAAAATCATAAAAGCAGTCTTTTTTACACTAAGGCCTTTTAAGCCCCTTTTTGCCTTGGCCCCAGCCCCTTTACCCGCATAAAACCGACACTAAGACCAGGCACTGAGGCCTAAATCGCGAAATCGCAATCAGACTTTCCTTTTTTCCTTGTTACCTATTTACTTTGAAAACTCCGATTGTGATTAAGCCTTCTCTTTTAAACCCCCGATCTATTCATCCTTTTCACAGGACCTTAGCCCCGTAATCAGGCGCTAAAACACCATAAAAACCCTTCCCGAAACATAACTTTCCTTTGTATTTTATTAAAAACCCGAATTTCCTATGTTTTAATAAAACCCGACAGTTCGTTGTTTCGGCGAATATCAGCCGTTGATCTAAAACCGATCAACGATCGTCGACATATCGCATCGCATTTTTTCATTAGAAGCATTTTAAACGATTTATTGCCCCTCTCCGATTGCGACCTTGCGATTGTTTCCCAATCGTTGATCTGCTCGACCATGCCCAGATCCGACGACCCCCATCGCTCCGTTCCAAAGCCCACATTTCTGCCTTTTGCCTTTGCAGTTAATTCCTGACCGTCGATCTAGTTTTAAGATCGACGGCTCTGATTCAATCGCATCGCAAAAATCCTTTGTGCCATTCCTCTATCCTTCGCTGATTGCAAATCTTGCGATTCAATCTGGACCATCGAACCCACAAGAATCGACGGTGCAGATTAATCAAAACTCCACCTATATTTCTCCACATTTATCCCTCCAAGTAACTCTCGACACTCGATCTGACTCCCAGATTCGACGGTCAGTATGTGATCGCATCGCAAAAATCCATTGTGCCTTCCTCCGCCCTCCTTCGATTGGTGGTCCTGCGATCAGATCTGGGCCACCCATTCACCAAGATATGATGGTCCAGACCAAACCTTAATTCCTCTATTATTTTATAAAGCCCCGATGTGTAAAATATTTCGGTGAAGATCCACCGTCTATCTCTGCAGATCAACGACCCACATTTAACCCGACCTTCGCCCGAACCCCCGTCTCGTATTGCTTTCAATATCCCAAGATTAAATCTAAGCCGTTAATATTTTAGATCCTACGGTCCATATTCAACCCGGTAGGCCCAACTCCTTTGGGACCTATCTCCCCATCGATAAATCCTGATCGTCCATTCCTCTGATCCAACGACCTAGATCAAAACTGCCTTGATCCTGCCCAACTTCTTCCGCCCGCGCATCTTGTCTTATCGCGCTCTCATCTCCACCGTTGGATCTGCCGTCTTTCATCTAATGGCCAAGACTCCATATCGCGTAGTTTTGAGTCCGAAAGTTAACTCCTAAAAATTACACGATATGGGTGGTTTCTAAAGGACACGTGTTGGCCAGGGACCCATATCGCGTTTTTTTGGGAAATTTTGAAAACCGCCTTTGAGCAGTGCAACACCAGTGGTTTTTATGGCCGAAACCACCATTCCCATTTCCATTACATTTTCTTATAATAAATCTCCGCAGTTGATCTTTGAGATCTAATGGTCCCAGTTTAATCTTGTCATTTAGACCATCGCCCTCCACCATTCTTCCAAAGAAATTTATAAATGAATCTCCGCCATTGATATTTGTTGGCTAATCCAATCTGACGGCCCAGAATCGTTTGGAAACCCCAGATTTAATTTAACCCCATTTCCCTTCTCCCTAAGGTTTTTCACCCATTTCCTTTGTAAATTCCTCCATTTCATTATAAAGTCACCCCCTCTGCATTATATAATCCCGATTGATCTCGACCGTTGATCTTTGCAGATCAACGGCTCGGGCTAAATCTCCACCAACGTTTATCCAACCGCCGTCCCATCTGACCCCAACGAGAAATCCTCGCTGTTGGTGGGTTTCATCCAACGGTCACGATCTAACCTAAACCTCTGAAGCAGTTTAAACCTATCCCCGTAGGATTTTCTTAATTTTTCTTTGTTTTTGCAGGTTTTAATGGTTTTTCCATTTGTTTTAAAAGAAAATAAAAGGCTGGGGATGACGATCCCTTAGGCCATTATTCATAAGGAGGATCATTCTGCAGGGTTTCACATCGCGATTTACCAGTGCCTCATGAACACCAACGACATTATAAAATCCTCTGTAACGCCTACGCAACAACAAAACACATCAAACATTAATCAAACAAAGAGTATCAGTGTTAAAGGATCTAGTCATAGCAGAGATGAAGAATCAAAGATTGTTAACACAGTTTTGAGGGATCAAGGCCTAAAATCGGCTATCTAAAGCCTAATCAACTAAATTAAAGACAGTATGAAGAACAAAAGACAAAGATTAATCCAAATTAGGCCTAAAACATAGATTAAAGCAAATTAATAGTGTTTTAAGGAAGATCAATCAGATCTATCAGTCCAAGAAGCCTCCACTGCCACATCAGAGGCTAATTGAATCCTCTCCAGCTACCAAAAGCCACCTGCAGCCTCAAAGCAATCAAACAAGGCATAATTATTGCCTGTTTAGAAGATAATTTCCTAAAGACATCTGAACAGTTATTTCAAATCTAAGGAACTTATTGTAAACTGTCAGCAGAGTTATTACAAAGATAAGAAAGAGCCTTAAAGTCAAAAAACTCTCCCAGCAAGCTTAATACTTAATGAAAGTCAATTAATATAGAGGAAATATTAGAAAGCTTTTCCATTGAGTCCCTCAAAGGCCGAGAAGCATTAAAATGTATTAATTGAACCTAGAGATCTTTTCTCTCACCCCACCTCCTCATTTCTTTTATAAATACTTCTGTAGAAGATGAGAAAAAAGGTTGGTCATTGCATATCTATTGCATGTAAATAGTTTAATGAAGCTGCTGTAAGCTCTGTTTGTAATTGAAGATACTTAAGTTGAGATGAGAAGTTTGAAGCCGTAGAGAACCACTGGACTTGATGATTGTAACTAGTTTGAGCATCAAATACAAGCTGATTTATGGGATCCTGGTCTATGTCAACGGTGATGTGTTTCTTTTTGTTTCCATTCTGTCCACTTTCTCTTATAAAGAACATCAAATATAGAGTTAGGATTTACTGTCAAAAGTACCTTACTCTCACTGATAAGATTTATCTTTATGTTTTAATCCAATTGTGTATTTTAAGAATGATTTAATATGGTCCAAGTAGTTAAGGAATGTTGGAGTTCCCATGTCTTACTGTCTGAACTTTAAACATTGTTCTTGAATGTTATTTTTAGTTTATGCTAAGTAAAGTTGAACCAGGGAAGTCTATGGTTAGCCCTATCCTCTAGTTTTATCTCCAAAAGTTGTTTGAAATTTTCCCTAAGAGTATGTTGAAAGCAGGCTAGGTTCAAAGTCCTTACCTGATCTTAGACTATTCTTTGTTTATCTTAAGTGTTGTCTTGAAAAGTTTGTTGAGTAAAGCTGAGCTAGGGAAGTCTATGGTTTTCCTTGTCCTCTAGTTTCTTCTCCAATAGTTGCTTTGAAAAGTTTCCCTTTGAATATGCTGAAAGCAGGATAGGTTCAAAGTCCTTACTTGATCTTAAGCTATTATTTTTGTGTTGTAAATGTTTTCTATTGAAAGTGCATAAAAAACAGGCTAGTTTCAAAGTACTTACCTGATCTTAGATTAATTTTATGTTTTTCTCAAGTGCATGCCAAAAGCAAGATAGTTTCAAAGTAATTACTTGATCTTAGGCTACCCTTTGTTCTTCATTTGTTTGATTCCCCTTCTTATTGTTTCATTCCATTCCATAAAATCAACTTAAAAGAGATCCTATGACGTAGATGACATGCCCCATAGACCACTCTTGAACCTTGATGTTTCAATTAAATCCTACTGTGACTCCATAGCGCAATGGATTGAAGCTGCTTCTGGCCTATCTTCTTAGCTAAATCAATCTTTCACTTGCATATACCTTCACCCTTCATTTAGACTTCCTCACCTTCATTTATCTTTGCCCAACCAAAACCAAACAAAAACCTTGTTCTTCATAACTAGCCTAATATCATTCCAAAAGCTTTAAAGATAAATCAATTTTTGCACTTATTAGAGAGATCCGTCTCTGGATTCAGGAGGGCTAGCTCCTAGAATCCCAAAGTGGTTCAAATGTTGTCTCTGCAGTTTTAGTCTCTCCAATCTGCTAAAGTTACAGGGAGCTAACATTTCTGGTGACTCCACTGGGGACCTCTTAGTGAATTTCATCTTAGATACCCATAAGATCTCAAGAAAAGCCCTTGATTCAAGAACATTGTTCAGTGCAGTATAAGTAGCCCTCTTCAAGCACTACCAAGCAAATGGCAATCGTGATAAAACTTATTTGAATCAGTGACAAACTAAGGAACCCTTAGGATTCTCATAAGAAGATTATCAAACCTCGAAGGAATCAGCTAGCTTAGCCATAAGAGTAAAATTTCTTTGTCTCATCACTGTAGCTAAGTGTTGAAATAGATTTAAGACACTCTTAGAACCCATAGGATTGAAAAAACTTAGAAAACCCAAAAATATTTCAGATTGGTATTTAAATAAATATGGTGGTGGACCATAGAAACTTTTACCTCCAAAAGAGCTAAAAATTTCCACCTGGTGACTCCACAATCAAAACAGACCTTAAGAATCCACTAGGAAACCCGTTATCATTATAAAATCGTTTAAAACTCTATAAAGAAGACTTTAAACATTAAAGTTTCCTTGTTTAAAGATCAGTTAGCCTCTTAAAGATTTCCATATTTGGCTAAACTTTTATTGATTAGTTGGGTCTAAAAAAAAAACATAGCATAGTGGCTCCTAGAAAAATTCATACTAGAGCCTATCCTGATCCAAACCCTCCTGAGATAGTTGATAACCCTGAAAGAATCCTTAGGAAGTCTCCTAAGGCCAAATCTTCAACTATTGTCAGACCGATCATTAGAGCTAATTCTGTTCCTGAAAACCTTACAACTTTACAAGAACCACAAGTTGAATTAAGAAATCCATTCAGAGCTAGGTCACTTGATGATATAGATCAGATAGATTTAGAGCCTTCACTTTCATCCCAAGACAGAAGTGAACATCCTGGTAGCAGAGAAACTACTCCACCTGATTCACATTTCATTCATAATTCTGGTTTCTCTCATCCTAGATCTTCTCAACAATCTATTGCTGGTCCATCCACATCTGTTCGTCATACATCCACTATCCAAACCACTCAATTCCAAGCCACTTTCCCTCTTGTCAACCCACCACTTGTAAACCCCCCACTTTTTCCACAACCTCCTATCATGGCAACATGGTATGTCCCTCTAGTCCTTCCTTTATCTTTATTCAATCTTCCACCGGACTATCAGTCCAAGATACCATTGTATGATTCCAGTGGTGCTACTACTGCTTCACAACATGTGGATAAAATGAATGACTACTTTGACATAAATGGGATTGATGATGAAACTGTCAAACTTATATTATTTGCTCAAAGTTTAGGGGGAGAAGCAAGAAAATGGTTCAAAGGCTTAACCCCTCACAGTATTAACAATATCCAAGCCTTCCGTCAGTTATTCTTAAACAAATGGGAAGTCAAGAAAAACCCTCTCTAAATACTTTCGGATTACAGGAATCTCCAAAGAAACCCTAGGGAAAGTGTTCAAGCTTATTGCACTAGGTTCAATAGCGTGTATAATTCACTTCCACCAGATTTAAAACCTCCACAAGGCTCAGCTTTAAACAAGTTTCCTGAAGGATGATCCTAAAATGGCTTATCAACTCAGAGAAAGAGACCCTCTGACTCTAGAAGATATGCAGAAAGGAGCCTTAGCTGTGGAAGTTAATTTAATGGAGAAAAGAGCAAGGATGAGGAAAAAAAAGAAAGTGTCCTTTAGAGAGGAATCTACATCTTCCACATCTAGCTCTAAGATGGAAAGAATGATGGAGGAGATGATGAAAAAGACGAGCATACTTGAGAGAGCACAAGCTAGTCAAAACCAATCAGCTCCTCAAAACAGAAATCAAAATCAAAATCAGAATTTCAGGAGAAACCAGCCTCAAAACAGACCAAGGGAGGATGATCAACAAATTACCCCTCATTTTCATCAAAAATATGTAAGTGAGGTTTAAGAAACAAGTGAACAAATAGAGTAAGATGATATAAACATGCTGGGAGTAGACAATGATGATTTTGAAGTTCATTACAATAGGAAACAAGGTCTATACACACCCTATGATGATAAAAGACCAGAGGATGAATATTACTATCAAGAGCTGGAAAATGTCATCATAGAAACCCCAAAAGAATATGACCTTAGGAGTAAAATAAATCAGGAAAATCCCAAGACTAAAACCTTTGAAAATCCTGCAAAAAACAGCCCTATAAATAAAACCAAAGTGACAAAACAGTGGCTGGAAATTCTGATAAAAACAAAGAAAAAGGCACTCAAATGACTAAAAAACAGAGTACAGACCTTAGCAGCGTTAGCACCTCAGCTAGTGCTCCTGTTAGAGCAATTTTGATTAATGTAAATAGAGGAAATCAGCAAACTTATTTTGCTGATAAAGTGGTAGTTAATAAGGCTGAAGCAAGCATTTTAAAAAATCAGATGCCTTTTAGTTTGGAGCAGGAAATTGTTAGAATCAAAATCTCTATTCCTCTCACTGAATTAGCTGCCCAAGATGTATATAGATTATATATTTTGAAGGCTTTTAAAATAGAAGAGAATAATGACACCGTCAATCTTAATGATGACCAACCAGAGCTCATATTTGGTCCTAAGATTGAGGGCAGATATCAAGAAGGACCAATTCCTCATTTTTATGTCAGTTTGAATATTCATGACAAAATTTTACACAATGCTATGAATGATTCAGGGGCCTCCCATAAATTAATGCCCAAAGCTATAATGGAGAGCCTAGGCCTTGAAATCACTAGACCATACAAAGATCTTTACTCCTTTGACTCAAGCAGAGTGAAATGTTTAGGATTAATCAAAGACCTCTGCGTAAACTTAGCACAAATTCCAGCCAAATGTTTAGTGATGGATATTGTAGTGGCTGATGGCCCCCCCAAGTATGGTATGCTATTATCAAGATCTTGGGGAGCTAAGTTACAAGGAACTATGCAGATGGATATGACATATGCAACCATCCCTGTTTTTAATCAAACTAGAAGACTTTATAGGGAGTATCATATGCAATACATGGTTACCAGTCAAGATAGACCACAAAAATCTCCTCTTTATTCTGTTCACACAAACCTTGAATCATTTATCCTTTTCAATGATGAAACATTTAGTGAGCAAGAGACCTTAACTAAATTAGAGGCAGATATAGAAAAAGAAGAAGACAGGACATAAGTGTCAAAATAGTTTGCTAAATCAGAAAATAATAACAAACAAATCAAAGGTCTAGAGCTGCAAATCAGTCATCCATTGCTTTTCAACCTTGAGAGTCAAGAGAAGAGTTCTCAACAAAATGAAAAACATGAGGAAATAAAACAAAGTCAACATAGTCTTGATCTACAAGAACAATCCAAAAGCACACTAGATGAAGAGGATAGTAGTCAAACTAGTGAATCTGAAACTAGTCCTCTTTGGAGTATGAACTTTGATGGGTATTGCACTAAGAATGATGCAGGTGTAGGAGTGTGGCTTCACAATACCATGAACAATCATACTGAAGGACATTCCTGCAAATTAAACTTTCAGTGCACCAATAACATAGCTGAGTATGAAGCCCTTCTTTTAGGCCTGCATTTATTGAAGAAATTAGGGGCCAAAAGAATAAAGGTTCATGGTGATTCTGAACTAATAATTAGGCAAGTGAATGGGGATTATACTGCGAAACATCCTAGACTTAGAGCCTATCGAAATGATTTCATGGATTTATTGAAAACATTTGAGGAATTCCAACTGATTTTTGTCCCAAGAGATCAAAATATCCAAGCTAATGGTTTAGCTTTTTTTGCTAGAACATGCCTAACACCTTTCGAAACCATACTATGCACTACCCAAATCAAATTTCGACCAGCCGTCCCCGACAATGAAAAATATTGGCAAGTGTTTGATGGAGACAAACAAATAGAAGACTTCCTACGGTCCAGAAATGAATTTGAGCTACCAAGTTCGGATTCAGATTATGAAGATGACTGTTCTACTGAGGAAAATATACTTGATGAAGAAGTAAAATCTCCAGAGATTGCTGTTATAAATCTGAACATAACACAAAATTTAGTGCAGGTTTAGAAAAAGAAGACTTAGAAACATTGCAATCTAACAATCAGAGTTTGCCAAGAGGATTGGTCCCCTTAGAAGAGTTGTTTGATTTCAATGATGTTGCCAAGAAACCAAAGATGGAGCCTGTTGAAACTGAAGTAGAAGAGTGTAATATAGGCAGTGAACTAAAACCTAAAATGATCAAACTGTCTAAAACTTTACCATCTCACATCAAGTTGAAATACATTGAGCTGTTTAAAGAATTTTTTGATGTTTTTGCGTGGAGTTATGAGGATTTAAAGTCTTATGACATGAAGATAATTCAACACAAGATACCTCTCAAAGAAAACCAAAAACCCTTTAAACAAAAATTGTGCAGAATGAACCCTGTCCAATTACCTTTGGTTGAGAAGGAAATTAAGAAAATGTATGAAGCTGGAATTCTTGTTCCTATTAGATATTCAGAGTGTGTGTCTAATCTAGTGTTAGTTAGGAAGAAAACATGAGAGATTAGGCTTTGTATTGACTTTAGGGACTTAAACAGACCCTCATTAAAGGACAACTACCATTTACCCAAGATGGATCATATTTTACAAATGGTAGTTGGTTCTAAAAGAATTTCTTTGCTAGATGGCTTCTTAGGATACAATCAGATTTTAGTACAGCCTGATGATCAACTAAAGACAACTTTTACTACACCTTGGGGCACTTTCATGTATGTGAAAATGCCCCTTGGTTTAATGAATGCTGGTGCTACTTTTTAGAGAGCCATGGACATTGCATTCTCGGAAGAATTAGGCTACTTCAACATTATTTACCTTGATGATATCACTGTTTTTTCTAAAACAGATGAAGAAAACCTAAAACACTTGAAAATAGTCTTTAAGAAATGCAGAAAATTTGGGTTATCTTTAAATCCGAAGAAAATGTTGTTTGGTCTCCAAAAAGGTAAACTTCTTGGGCATATCATATCATAAGAGGGAATAAAGATAGACCCAAAAAGGATTGAGGCTATATTGCAAATCACTCATCCTAGAAACATCAAGGAACTTCAATCTTTCATTGGAAAGATTAATTTCTTGAGAAGGTTCATACCCAACTTAGCTGAACTCCTTAGAAACATTACGAACATGCTGAAGAAGGAAGAAGGAGTTAAATGGACCTTGGAAGCAAAGAAATCTTCTGAGCTGGTGAAACAAGCATTAACCAAAACACCAGTTCTTTAAGTCCTGATTTTTCAAAATATTTTTACATTTTTTCATTTGCATCGGAACATATAGTGGTTGCTGTCCTATTGCAGAAAAATCCACAGGGACAAGAGCAACCCATTGCATTCTTTAGCAAGGCATTGAGAGATGCGCCTCTGAAGTATAACATCATGGAAAAACAAGCCTTTGCCTTAGTCAAAGCCTTAAAAGACTTCAGAGTTTACATTCTGCACTCCCACATAATTGCCTTTGTTCCAAATTCAGTTGTAAAGGACATTCTAACACAGGACCCAGATGGTAAGAGAGGTAAGTGGATAGCTGTGATACTCGAATATGATTTAGAAATCAAGCCCACTAAACTCATAAAAGGCCAAGGACTAGCAAGATTGATGGCTGAGTCTAATTTTGAAGCTCTTTATATAAACCTGATAAATGCATTAGATGAACAAGAGGAGTTGTCAACTCCCATTATTGAAGATTATTTCTTGAATTCGTCTTGGTATGCTGATATTACATATGTTTTGCTCAATTTGAATACACCTCCTGGTTTGTCAAAGACAAAGGCAAGGTTTTTAAAGTTAAAAGCTGTAAACTACTGCATTTTAGATAGATCTCTTTATTGGAAAAATGCTAGTGGGTTATTGCTTAAATGTTTGCCTGAGTATGATGCAGAAAAAATCAAGCATGAGTTCCACAAAGGAGAATGTGGAGGCCACCTCTATTGGAAGACAACTGCCAACAAAATCCTTAGAGCTGGTTACTATTGGCCCACCCTCTTTCGTGATGTCCATAAAATGATTATTGCCTTTCATAAATGCCAACTCTTTTAAGGAAAAATAAAATTGCTTCCCTTACCCTTGCATCCAATCACTGTTGAAGCTCCTTTTCAAAAGTGGGGTTTAGACTTCATAGGAGAAATCCATCCACCCTCATCTGCCCAACATAGATGGATTCTCACTGCAACAGACTACTTTATCAAATGGATAGAAGTCATCCCTTCTAGGCAAGCCAATGAATCTGTCATCATAAAGTTCCTTGAAAACCATATCCTCTCTAGATTTGGCTGCCCGAGGAAGATTATCACTGACAATGCTGCTGCATTTGGATCCAAAAAAATGGTTGAATTCTGTCACAAATATCAGATTACATTGGGTCATTCTACTGCTTATTACCCTCAAGGTAATGGGCTGGCAGAATCCTCAAACAAAATTTTGGTGAACATAATCAAGAAGTTGCTGGAGGACAATAAGAAATCATGGCACACAAAGCTAGTACATGCACTTTGGGTTGACAGGTTAAGACTTAAAAAATCAATTGGAATGTCACCCTACCAGCTTGTTTATGGAATAGATGCAATTTTTGCAACCAACCTAGGAGTTCCAGTCATGAAGCTGATCCAAGAAGTACAATCTGAAGACAATGGCATGATCAAAAGAATAAATCAGACCATACATCTTCAGCAAACTAGAGAGGAGGTCTACAAAAGAGCATTACAAAAGCAAGAAAGCATCAAGAAGATTTTTGATAGGAGGACAAAGGCTAGTGATTTCAGCATTGGTAACAAAGTTTTAAAGTGGGATTCAAGGAGAGAAGATAAGGGAAAGCATGAGAAATTTGATAACTTATGGCTTGGTCCTTATCTTATTCATTCTACTGCTGGTAACAATGCCTATTTTTTGCAAGAATTAAATGGAGCTGAACTGTTTGAGGGTCCCGTCAATGGCAGGATGCTTAAACATTATTTCTCTTGACCATATCAGTTTGGAAGCATTTTTATTTTTTCTCATTGTGAATATTACATCCATCATTGCATTCAAAGTTGGAAAAATCAAAATACAAAAACAGTAAAAGATAGAAAAGAGGGCAGATTGTAAAAACAAGAAAGGTACAACCCCATACCAAAAAAGAGAAACAAAGTCTGAAAGTGTGCAAGCTCAAATGCCACTCCTAAAAAACACACTCCTAGTTAGTCATACAGCCTAATAATGACTACTTAGTTTTCAATTTACTGCTGATAGGTTTGTGAAATCAATTTTCCAAACAACTTAATCTTAGCTTATCAGTTAGGTAGATTAGGATAGAAAAATGAAGGTTCAAACAAGCTAAAAATCTGAACGTATGAGTTTTAAAAAGAAGCATAACTCTAACTAGATCAAATATTGAGCCAAGGATAGAAGTAAACTGGTTCAGATATGCTCAAAAATTGAACCAGATAACAAAGAAAAACAACTCAAACAAGCTTAAAAACAGAGCTGAAGAAAGGAGAAGGATGTTCTTAAAACATTCAGATTTTAAGCCTTCACCGTTTTTTTTTAAATTTTATGAAAATAATAAATCTATGTGCAACTTATTTTTATGCCATAGATCAGCAACAAGTTAGACTGTTCAATCCTGACTTGACTACTTTTAAAAATTTCTGTTTTAGAATTTAGTGAATAAAAATCTGTCAGACAGTTTAATCCTGACAGAGAGTAGTTAGGTAGAGAAGCTTATGAACTCAACTGCTTAATCTGAGTTCATGGAGAAATAAGGGTAGAAATAGACTAGTTTTATGCTTTCAAAAGAATAAAATGTTTGTAAAAATAGTTTTCCAATCCAAATGCACTCTGAAAGAAGAAAAAATGTTAGATCATTAGGATTGGGTAGGTAGAAAGCTTGTGTTGATAGAATTCCATTGTTTTTAATGGCTGCTAACATTATCAGAGCAAGAGAAGATCAACAAAGTAAAGAAAGTTGCAACCCAATGGATGAGGCATTGATCAGCTTCCAGAGAAGACTTGTCTGAGGTTCTTGGCACCTCCAAGGAGCTGCCATCCCAAGTTGGAGCCGCTGTTAGCCACCTATAAAAATTTGTCATATCAAATGGTGGCTAAATAATTTTTTAAGCTTTCAAGAAACAATTTTGTTGTCAAAATTGTTAGTTATTAAATACTTATGAAGACAACTTATCCTTCAGTTAATCTTCATTGTTGTTTCCCTCATAAACCTGAAAAATTTTCCGTTCACAAGAAGAAAGGCTGCTCTAAAAACCCATTTTCCATTTCATTTTACCCCTCCTTTCACTCATAACTAACCTCCATTTTTATCCCCTTTTTTCCTCATGAAATTCCTCCATCTCCCTCATTTTCCGTTCCTTTCCTTCGTAAATTCCCTGTAATAAGCTTTGAAACTCATTTTTAAACCTTATCGGAACTCTCAAAATCCTAAAAAATCCTTCAAAAATCATAAAAGCAGTCTTTTTTACACTAAGGCCTTTTAAGCCCCTTTTTTCCTTGGCCCCAACCCCTTTATCCACATAAAAACGACACTGAGACCAGGCACTGAGGCCTAAATTGCGCAATCGCAATTAGGCTTTCGTTTTTTCCTTGTTACCTATTTACTTTGAAAACTCCAATTGCGATTAAGCCTTCTATTTTAAACCCTCGATCTATTCATCCTTTTCACAGGACCTTATCCTCACAATCGGGCGCTAAAAAACCATAAAAACCCTTCCCGA
This sequence comes from Pinus albicaulis, assembly GCA_034641835.2. NCBI lineage: Eukaryota > Viridiplantae > Streptophyta > Pinopsida > Pinales > Pinaceae > Pinus > Pinus albicaulis. The sequence goes on along the minus strand of CM076575.1, from coordinate 350,779,707 downwards.
AACATAACTTTCCTTTGTATTTTATTAAAAACCCGACAGTTCGTTGTTTCGGCGAATATCAGCCGTTGATCTAAAACCGATCAACGATCGTCGACATATCGCATCGCAGTTTTTCATTAGACGTATTTTAAACGGTTTATTGCCCCTCTCTGATTGCGACCTTGCGATTGTTTCCCAACCGTTGATCTACTCCACCATGCTCAGATCTGACGGCCCCCATCGCTCCGTTCCAAAGCCCACATTTCTGCCTTTGGCCTTTGCATTTAATTCTTGACCGTCGATCTGGTTTTAAGATCGACGACTCTGATTCAATCGTATCACAAAAATCCTTTATGCCATTCCTCTCTCCTCCGCCGATTGCAAATCTTGCGATTCAATCTGGACCGTCGAACCCACAAGAACCGATGACCCAGATTAATCAAAACTCCACCCATATTTCTCCATGTTTGTCCCTCCGAGTAACTCTCGACTGTCGATCTGACTCCCAGATCCGACGGTCAGTATGTGATCGCATCGCAAAAATCCATTGTGCCTTCCTCCGCCCTCCTCCGATTGGTGGTCCTGAGATCAGATCTAGGCTGCCCATTCACCAAGATTTGATGGTCTAGATCAAACCGTAGTTCCTATGTTATTTTATAAAGCCCCGCTGTGTAAAATATTTTGGCGAAGATCCACCGTAGATCTCTGCAAATCAACGGCCCACATTTAACCCGACCTTCGCCCGAACCCTCGTCTCATATTGCTTTCAATACCCCAAGATTAAATCTGAGCCGTTAATCTTTTAGATCCTAATGTCCATATTCAACCCGGTAGGCCCAACTCCTTTGGGACCTATCTCCCCATCGATAAATCCTGACCGTCCATTCCTTTGATCCAACGACCTAGATCAAAATCGCCTTGACCTTGCCCAACTTCTTCCGCCTGAGCAACTCATCTTATCGCGCTCTCATTTCCACTATTGGATCTGCCCATCTTTCATTCGATGGCCAAGACTCCATATCACGTAGTTTTGAGTCCAAAAGTTAACTCCTAAAAATTACGCGATAAGGGTGGTTTCTAAAGGACACGTGTCGGCCAATGACCCATATCGCGTTTTTTTGGGAAATTTTGAAAACCACCTTTGAGAAGCGCGACACCAGTGGTTTTTATGGCCGAAACCACCATTCCCATTTCCATTACATTTTCTTATAATAAATCTCCGCCGTTGATCTCTGAGATCTAACAGTCCCATTTTAATCTCACCATTTATACCATCGCCCTCCACCATTCTTCCAAAGGAATTTATAAATGAATCTCCACCGTTGATCTTTGTTGGCTAATCCAATCCGATGGCCCATAATCGTTTGGAAACCCCAAATTTCATTTAACCCCATTTCCCTTCCGCCTAAGGTTTTTTGCCCATTTCCTTTGTAAATTCCTCCATTTCATTATAAAGTCACCCCGTCTGCGTTATATAATCTTGATTGATCTCGACCGTTGATCTTTGCAGATCAACGACCCAGACTAAATCTCCACCAACGTTTATCCAACCGCCGTCCCATCTGACCCCAGTGAGCAATCCTCGCCATTGGTGGCTTTCATCCAATGGTCACGATCTAACCTAAACATCTGAAGCAATTTAAACCTATCCCCGTAGGATTTTCTTAATTTTTATTTGTTTGTGCAGGTTTTAATGGTTTTTCCATTTGTTTTAAAAGAAAATCAAAGGCCGGGGATGACGATCCCTGAGGCCATTATTCATAAGGAGGATCATTCTGCAGGGTTTCACATCGTGATTTACCGGTGCCTCATGAACACTAGCGACATTATAAAACCCTTTGTAATGCCTGCGCAAAAACAAAACACAAAAAACATTAATCAAACAAAGAGTATCAGTGTTAAAGGATCTAGTCACAACAGAGATGAAGAATCAAAGATCGTTAACACAATTTTGAGGGATCGAGGCCTAAAATCGACTATCTAAAGCCTAATCCACTAAATTAAAGACAATATGAAGAACAGAAGACAAAGAATAAGCCAAATTAGGCCTAAAACATAGATTTAAGCAAATTAATAGTGTTTTAAGGAAGAACAATCAGATCTATCAGTCCGAGAAGCCTCCACTGCCACATCAGAGGCTAATTGAATCCTCTCCAGCTACCAAAATCCACCTGCAGTCTCAAAGAAATCAAAGAAGGCATAGTTATTGCCTGTTCAAAAGATATTTGCCTAAAGACAACTGAACATTTATTTCAAATCTAAGGAACTTATTGTAAAATGTCAGCAGAGTTATTACAAAGATAAGAAAGAGCCTTAAAGTCAACAAACTCTCCCAGCAAGCTTAATACTTAAAGAAAATCAATTAATACAGAGGAAATATTAGAAAGCTTCTCCATTGAGCTGCTCAAAGGCCGAGAAGCATTAAACTGTATTAATTGAACCTAGAGATCTTTTCTCTCAACCCACCTCCTCATTTCTTCTATAAATACTTCTGTAGAAGATGAGAAAAAAGGTTGGTCACTGCATATCTATTGCCTGTAAATAGTTTACTGAAGCTGCTGTAAGCTCTGTTTGTAATTGAAGATACCTAAGTTGAGATGAGAAGTTTGAAGCTGTAGAGAACCACTGGACTTGATGATTGTAACTGGTTTGAGCATCAAATACAAGCTGGTTTATGGGATTCTGGTCTATGTCAACGGTGATGTGTTTCTTATTGTAAATTGTTATTTTTTTTTTGTTTCCATTCTGTCCACTTTCTCTTATAAAGAAAAGCAACTATAGAGTTAGGATTTATTGTCAAAAGTACCCTACTCTCACTGATAAGCTTTATCTTTATGTTTTCCTCCAATTGTGTATTTTAGGAATGATTTAATACAGTCCAAGCAGTTAAGGAATGCTGGAGTTCCCACGTCTTACTGTCTGAACTTTAAACATTGTTCTTGAATGTTATTTTCAATTTATGCTAAGTAAATTTGAACTAGGGAAGTCTATGGTTAGCCCTGTCCTCTAGTTTTATCTCCAAAAGTTGTCTGAAAGTTTCCCTAAGAGTAAGTTGAAAGCAGGCTAGGTTCAAAGTCCTTACCTGATCTTAGACTATTCTTTGTTTATCTTAAGTGTTGTCTTGAAAAGTTTTCTAAGTAAAGCAGAGCTAGGGAAGTCTATGGTTTTCCCTGTCCTCTAGTTTCTTCTCCAACAGTTGCTTTGAAAATTTTCCCTTTGAATATGCTGAAAGCAGGATAGGTTCAAAGTCCTTACTTGATCTTAAGCTATTCTTTTTGTGTTGTAAATGTTTTCTATTGAAAGTGCATCAAAAGCAGGCTAGTTTCAAAGTAATTACCTGATCTTAGATTACTTTTATGTTTTTCTCAAGTGCATGCCAAAAGCAGGATAGTTTCAAAGTACTTACTTGATCTTAGGCTACCCTTTGTTCTTCATTTGTTTGATTCCCCTTCTTATTGTTTCATTCCATTCCATAAAATCAACTTAAAAGAGATCCTATGACATAGATGACTTGCCCCATAGACCACTCTTGAACCTTGATGTTTCAATTAAATCCTACTGTGACTCCATAGCCCAATGGATTGAAGCTGCTTCTGGCCTATCTTCTTAGTTGAATCAATCTTTCACTTGCATATACCTTCACCCTTCATTTAGACTTCCTTCACCTTCATTTATATTTTCCCAACCAAAACCAAACAAAAACCTTGTTCTTCATAACTAGCCTAATATCATTCCAAAAGCTTTAAAAATAAATCAATATTTGCACTTATTAGAGAGATCCCTCTCTAGATTCAAGAGGGCTAGCTCTTAGAATCCTAAAGTGGTTCAAATGTTGTCTCTGCATTTTTAGTCTCACCAATCTGCTAAAGTTACAGGGAGCTAACAGACTATATCACATCCGTGGGGTGGGGCGGGGGTGTTGGCGGGCGGGGTGGTGGGGAGAGAATGATTATGCTTGCAGAAATGTGATGTGATGGATATATCACATCAGGAAAAAATGGAGGGTGACAACAAGACCGTCGGGGTAGAGTTGTGAAATGCAAAATGCGATTTGCGATGGCCTACGTGGTGGAAGTGGGTCCCGCAATATTTCCTTATAGAATTTACTTGAAAAATACCTTTTCTCTTTATAAAATCACTTTAGTTTATACATATCACATCAAAATATGTTTTAAGCGACTTTAGGAGTCATATGTGCGTCATTGCGGTATTGCGATTGTGATGATGCGATCTTTCTCCGCTTGAGTGCTTTTAAGGCCATAATTCAAGGTTTTATCCATTTTTTGTTCCTATTTCTATCTAATGAATCACTCTAAGGGTCTTATTTGTTTAACTCTAAATTTTTTAAAAAGGGTCCCCATTATTTTTTAAGCTAACTAATGCTAAAATAATGGGGGTTGTTTAATAGCACAACAGGCTGGCAACATTCTTATGGCACAAATCCCTAGTATCCCCAATTCCAACAACCATATTCCCCATATCAACCTCAATACTACCCTCAAACACAACCACCAAATCAACCGCTTCCATTACCATCCCCTCCATTTTCTTTGAAATCCTATCAATTACCTGCTCAACCACTCCCAAACCCAAATAATAAAAACAACAACCTATTGACAAATAGACGTTAGAAGTTTTCTTGTTTTTACATAATATTATAGAAGAATCATAGAAAATTTCATAAAAATAGCCTCTCCACATTTTAAAATTCTTAAAAAAAAAAAAGTTATTTTGTTTGGAATTATGACTGCTAAAAAGTATTTGAATCATTAAAGTAGAAAATCATTAAAGCACCAATTTTAAAAGGACCTAATTGGTCTCTTCTTTTTCATATTCCAATTGATGCTTCAGATAGAAAGTTAGGAGTTGTGTTGGGACAAAAATATTTAACTCCTTATGCTATTTATCATACAAGTAAAAATTTGACTCCTACAAAGTTAAATCATACTGTAACAGAAAAAGAGTTTTTAGTTGTTGTGCATGCGATCAATAAATTTCGACATTATATCACTGGTTTTGAAACTTTAATTCATACAAAGCATTTTGTTATTAGAATAAACCAATTACTAATGGAAGATTTACCATATGGTTATTGTTACATGAATTCAATATTACTATTCTTGACAGACGAGGGAAAGAAAATATAGTTGCTAATTTCTTTTCTAGAATGTAGAATGATAATAACGATATTCCTATAAAAGATAATTTTCCTAACGAGTATCTTTTTGCAATATTTACTAAAACTCCTTGGTTTGTCGATATTGCTAACTATTTGGCTATAGGAAAGTTAACCTCGCAGTTATTAGCTAACGAGAAATAGAAAGTTATCAAATCCAGTGCACCTTACTCTTGGATAGAGGGAGAATTATATTGAACTGGACCTTACTTAATAATCCGAAGATGTGTATGAGAAGATGAAGTACCAGAGATATTGAAATATTTCCATGATGAACCATGTGGAGGACACTTTGTTGAGAAAATAAATGATTATAAAATCTTTCTTTTGGGATATTATTGGCCTTTTATTTTTAAATATGCCAAGGAATATGTCAAAATATGTGATAACTTCCAATGAATGGGAAAACCCATTCCATCAAATGAGATGCCACTACAACCTTAGGTACTTATAAATACTTTTGAAAAATGGGATCTAGATTTTGGTTGTCCAATCAATCCTTCATTTAAACATAAAAGGTATATACTTGTTTGTACAAATTATGTTACAAAATGGGTAGAAGCTAAACCACTTCCTTTTTCTACTAAATATTTTGTAGTTACTTTTTTTATGATATTTTGTAACACCCTCTTCCCACATCTACCCAAGTAACCGATCAACTGAGGTAAACATGTGAAGAGAGGCTACTAATACGATATTAAAGCTCCTATATGACATTAAAGAAGTGGAACCGATGAGAAAACGACAAACACACCTTACACAACATCAATAACACCTCAAGGAGGTAAACCACCCTCCCAAACCCCTGAAACTTGAAGGGGGAGTGATTTTTGGCCTATTTGAGGCTTAGCCATGGGCATGTAAGGTAAAAATAGCGGTTATAAACCCTTAGCTATGGGATTTCCTTGTCAAGGTAGCAGTTAAGGCCCCAAAAGGTCAATTATGTGCCCGCAGCTTCAAGATTTGTGCCACATTTTCAGCCCCAGAGCCTAGGTCATTGCCTAGAACTTCCTGTAATTTCAGGAGAGGGTTAATAACATTAAAAAAAATACATGGAAGCAATCACATCATCAGGAACTCATCCTACCCCACCCAACCATGATAGGCATTTTGTCTAACATGTCACAAACATTGCATCTACAAGTGTAAACAAAAAAATTAAACATAGGGGTCTAATACTTATATGAGAATCGCTAAGAAGCACTGCCCCCTTACATCATAGGCTGCAATACAATCTATTTTACCATAGATACATTGTATATTCATTTACACGCAAAAAAATAGATAGAGACATACATCATCACTGATAAAATACAAGCTCATAACCAACATAATAGAAACATAAATAGCATGGATATAACATCAATGAAATACACAAAATAACTAGTACATTTGAATACCAAATACCAAAGGAATGAGCTCTTCAATTTTGAATGTAAAAACCAACCAGATATGGGACTTCCATGTTCCACTCAACCACATATTGTTTGAGCCAAATCTCCCTTTAGCCAATTTCCCCCGTGCCATATTCCAAGTATGAATGTGGGACTCAAACCGAAAAACAAACCAGGGAATCTCGAGGCTAAACCACCTCATCCTCATCAATCATAAACTAGGCTTTACCATGATCTACACCCAATCACTAGGTCAACACAAGCATGGATATCGCCGGATTCTCTCTGCCTAAACCATGAGAAATTTTTCCGTCTCTTAATCTCTCAGGATTTACTGCAACCCACAATATGAATCAGGGGTCACTAGGCCCTAAACCGAGGCATACTCTCTAGGCTTTACCGTAATCCCAAACACGAGATTCCTAGGTCTCAAATGGAGAGTAAACCACCACCTCTCAGGCTTTATGGAAACCCATAGGCTGAATCAGGGGTCACTAGGTCCTAAACTGAGGCAAAAAATGAACCACTTCTATAATCATTTGGAGATACATCTCACTCAGATTTGAATCCATCCGACAATCCAGCTAAAACAAAACATGAGAAAACCCCTATACCATGGCTATACGAAATTGGAAAGGTTAGACTGAATAAACTGTCACACCTAGCAAAAACCATGCCAAGACAAAAAAGAACCACATGCAATACCATGCATGTCAAATATAGCGAGGAAATAAAAAATTCAAATCAATACATGCGAAGAATCCTGTTGTAGCTGCTTTATTCCTGCTCCTCCTTGCTTGCTTCCTCTTTTTTCCCGCTTTCTTGCCTTTCTTGCTCAAAATTAAAAAGTTCTACAAGAGTGTGTGTGTGTGTGAGAGAGAGAGAATAATGAGAGATCTCAAAAAATGCATTGACAAAACGTACCAAATGATCCTCAAAAGACTTTTTATAGAATAGGCCTTTATTTTATTCATTTTCCTCCTCGCATGCAACCTGTGACCTTTCATCTCCCTTTCTCCTAATTTCCATTATTTTCATAAATAAATGTGCCAAAAATGCCATTTTTCCTTTCCAAAGCCTTTTCATTTTCCAATTTCCTTAGCCATAATAAACCAAATTAACCTCCCCTAGGATGTTTTTCCCAACATTCATCTTGGAATAAATTTCCCATCAACAGTGGTTATTATTTTTTTAAACTTTTATGACATGAAATTTTCACCAGGGCTGTTACAAAACTCTCTCCCTTGGGGGACACTGTCCTCGGTGTTCAACCACACATATACCTCAACACAAATACTGAAAGCAAACCATACTACCCATGGAGCTTTATAACATATCTCGATGCAATATTTACCATGATCACCCTACTGAAAAACAAACCAACATGACATCATAACAACATCGCAACTCAAATGACATGACACCATACCTCTTATTGGAGCTTTATAACATAGCTCATGGCTTGCTCTATTTCTTGGCTTCAGATCAGGAGCACGTTTATCTACAATATATACTGAGGCTCCGACATGAATTATCCACTGGGTTCCACTTGCAATACAGACCAACCAATCACATGATCAACATATTTAACAGACTTCTTAAGCAAAGATATACGAAAAGCGTCATGGACTTTCACTGTGGAAGGCAATGCAAGTCGATAGACCACTGGTCCGATCCTCTCAATGATCTTGAAGGGTTCACAAAACTGTTGTTCCATCTTGGCACATGATCCAATCTACAAGGAGCTCTTATTAGGCTTGATACACAAGAACACCTGATCCCCAACCTAAAACTCCTTGAAAAAACTGTTCCTGTATGCATAACCCTTCTACCTATTCTACGCTACTTTCAAGTTCTTCTTGATCACCTACATTTCTTGTTTCATTTCTGCTAACATCTATGGTCCAATCAATACCTTGTTAACCGGATCACTCCAAATTATATGAGTGCTGCAACTTCGCCCATACATAGCCTCAAATGGACTCATCCTCAATGATTCATGATACCCATTATTGTAGGCTAACTCTACAAGTGGAAGATATTCTTCCCACTTGTGCTACTGATGCATCACATACATCATCAACATATCCTCTAGTATCACGTTGACCCTATCATTCTATCCATTTTTCTATGGATGATAAGCTGTGCTGGAGTCCAACTCAGTGCCTAAACCTGCAAACAACTCCTTCCAAAACTTGGAAATGAAATTTTCATCCTTGTTGGACACAATCTTCTTTGGAACACCATGCAATTTGACTGTGTCTCTAATGAACATTTGTGCTACATCACTAGCTGAGTATGTATTCTTCATCGATATGAAGTGTGCAACCTTTGTTAACATGTCCACAACAACCATAATGGAATCGTGCTGTCTAGCTATCTTAGGAAAAACTGTGATGAAGTCCATGGAAATTGTTGAGTCTCAAAAGTGTTCTCCATATTCATACATATTTCCATTATGTCATAACCATTTAGCTCTTATTTCATAACCATTTGACCTAAAACCCTACATCAAGTAACCATTTTCATAAATATATGGGTTAGGATCCTTGTTTTCCAAAGTTATTTATTTTATATATTTTAAGTGAATTTATGATTAGAAACTAGAAAATTAACATAGTTTCATATATCTATATATGTGTTATGAGTTTTGTGACATGTGTAGGTCAAAAAGAGATTTCTAGAAGACCCTTATGTGGCACTCTAAGACCAAATTCGAATTTGGTTGGAGAAGATTATGGGATCAAGAGGATATGTGTCTCACTTCCTTGTTGTATTGAAACTCTAAGAGGATATGTGTCTCATTCCTCAAGTTGTGTTGAAACTCTAGAAAAACATGTGTCTTATCATTTCCTATTTTGATTGTAACTCTAGAGATGGAGGGAGAGATTCATGGACTCCCATTAATGAGATGTCTCCTCATATTTTGTATAAATAGGAGAAGCTTTCTCCTATCATAGGTAATGAGAAAGTAGTAAGGAAGTAATAAGGAAGTAGATTTGTAACAAAGTTCAAGATGGAATGGGATGTAAATTTGTGAAGTTTTTCAATAAAGAAGTTCCTTGATGGTGTTTTGATTACAATTTCAAGGAGCTAAGGACTACACCAAATTGGTAGCAGAGGGCCCCTGCTATCCAAGGAGGCTTTTACATGTTTTCTAGATAAGTTGCTTTCAATTATGTTTTGTCATATTTCCTTACTTAGATTGCTTTTTGAAATCATAGCTTTTAACATAATTTTTCATGGCAGCCCGGGCATTTGCATATCTTTTGACTAATGACATGGAATCAATATTGTTCTGCTGCTAATTTATTTTTCTTAGTTTTTGTTTAATTCCAGTACTGCTTTGTTTATTTCAGTCTTGCACATTTGCTTCAGTAGTTAGATTTAGATATATTAAATTGCTCATGTCATTTTTAGTTACCTCCGAAAGCCACAGCTGGACTGATGGTGAGGGATTGTATTATGAAATGTGTAGTTTGAAATTAGTTTCCTTTCTGCAAATTTAGATATATTAAACTGCTCATAACATCTTCAGTTGCCTCCGAAAGCCACAGCTGGACTGATGGTGAGGGATTGTATTCTGAAATGTGTAGTTTGATATTAGTTTCCTTTCTGCAAGTTAGATATATTAAATTGCTCATAACATCTTCAGTTGCCTCCGAAAGCCACAGCTGGACTGATGGTGAGGGATTGAATTATGGATGTGTAGTTTGATATTAGTTTCCTTTCTGCAAATTAGAAATATTAAATTGTGCATGACATCTTCGGTTACCTCCGAAAGCCACAGCTGGACTGATGGTGAGGGATTGAATTATGAATGTGTGGTTTGATATTAGTTTACTTTCTGCAAGTTAGATATCAGTTACTCAAGTTGTTTATGGTTACTTCCGAAAATCATAGCTGGACTAATGATGAGGGATCGGAAGACAAGTTGATGTAATTTGATTTAGATTTACTTTATTGCAACTTTTGGATTTCTTTCAGCATAGTTTCTTTTGTGTTTAGACAGCAGCAAGAATAGTTTGGTTTCATGCTCACTGGTTCACTGTTTTGATTTATTAGATTAGCAGCACCTTTTTCATTTCAGTAGCACATTTTCATTTCCTTTCAAGTTTTGTCATTGTATGTTTCAAATTCCTTTTTCAATTTCAAGTTGGTAAATCATTATAAAGGACATCATTGCCTTGAATATTCATAACCATACTTGTCTTTTAGAATTTCCATCTCACATTAGGAAACCAACCAAGATCAATAAAAATTCAAAAACGACAAAAAGTAAGAGATAGGTTATCTTGCACATATAGTGCGCCACACTTCGTCAGTTTACGAATCCCTGGTTGATAATTTATGTTAGCAATTTAGGACACTAAATTGACCAAACAGAAATGACCTCCCATTTCCACTCAAGTATAGTGATTGATTATAACAGTCCACCTGGATGTTTACACTCTGCCTTAACCATATGACAATCCAAACATCTGGCTAAAAAATATACCACATTTGTCTTTACATTTAGCCAATAATAGAATCTCTTCACTGAATTCAAAGTCTTATGGTAGCTTGGGTGAACCGAATATGGTTTTGCATGAAACACCCTCAAGATCACCTTCTTGAGCTCACTGTTGTCCGGTACATATATCCTGTCTCTAAATCTAACCAATCCATCTTCTCTAAGATGATAACGTAAGCCTTGTACACGTGTGCATGTATCTATACGTATACCTATAATGCATGTACATGTACCTATGCCAAAACTTGTACCTGTACATGTACATGTACCAACACTTGTCCATGTACTTGTACCAACACCTGTATATGTACTTGTACCTATACCTGTACATGTACCTGTACTTTGCTACAACCTATGCACAATATCTATATCCCTATGATCCTGCTGAACTGCATGAAAGATCCTATCTTGTACGTCTGTCCCTATTGACGGGAAAATCTGTTCGGCCAACAACAGGGGATCTCCCCGGTAAAAGGTCCCAATTAGACCTTGAACCGTTTGGAATAGGGATCCCGTCCGGGGTGTGGGTCTGGCTACCACTGATTTCTCCTTTGCTTTGGGTCTCGCTTGAACTCTATAAAACAATGGATACACACCTAATCAACTGATACAAGACATATGATTGATGCATTTAAATGTACATGCAGCACTGTGAGTAGCGAGAGTAAATAATAAAGCATGAAGGCCGAAGGAAGTGTCGTTAGCAACACTTCATTCGGGTCATGCTTGTAAATTGTTCTGATCACAAAGGAAACAGTTCCTCACGGCAAGAACACGCTTCACTTCTTAAAAGTTTAAATGATAACACAAACGCAAATAAACAAAGTCATCAACATTCGCTAAGAAAGTGAAATAAACTCAACCACCATTAACATACTCAGCAAACTGTTATGCAACTGTGATGTGAATTGAAAATACAGTTCCCTTAATCTAAAGATGTTCAGAAACTGAAACATAATACTCGACAGTGCTGATACATAAAACAACACCATATCTACAAAGAGATTTTTCAAAATTCTTGTATTAATGCTCAAATGTATCATCCAGATAATACAGTGTACTTCGTACGAGTCCCCAACCAAAGATCCTTTTACAAGCTCCTGAAGGAGTATTTATAATACAAAATCTACCCTTTGGGCTTCCTTGGCTTTCCATCTTCTTGACTGCTGGGCTGCCTTGCGACCCAGTCTTTTCTGCGACCTGCGACCTGAGCTGTTATTGTGACCTGCGACCTGACTGGGTCGCGGGGTCACAATTTGTAAGAAAATGAGAAATTGCGACCTTGCGACTTTGCGACTGAGTCGAGGGGTCGCGGGGTCGCAAAATGCATAAAACCTAAGAGATGCGACCTTGCGACCTTGCGACTACGTCGGCGATTAAGTAGGTCACAAAGCGAGCTAGGGCGACGCTGCGACCTTGCGACTAGGTGTTAAAAACGGAGGAAAACTGCGGGAATGCGACCTTGCGACTAGGTCGCTGGGTCGCAGGGTCGCAAAAGGCGGAAAAACCGAGGATATGCGACCTTGCGACCTTGCGACTAGGTCGCTGGGTCACGGGGTCACAAAACGGAGGAACACTGAAGGAATGCGACCTTGCAACCTTGCGACTAGGTCACTGGGTCGCTGGGTCGCGCTGTCAGATTTTTAACACGGAGTGCGACTATGCGACTCGGCGACCTGAGAAAGTTCGCGACCTTAGACCTTCGATCATCCCTTCTGCATTTCTATTTCAGCGATCTCATAACCTTGTTCTCCGGAGGCCAGCCTTAGCCTTCGCCATGGTGAGGCAGCAACTTCTATCTGCCGGTGATGTTGAACATTCACATAACACGAGGTTTTGTGGTTGATTTGAAACCCAGCTTAGCATCCTCCAGAGAGAGCTAGCAGTTCTCTTAATTTGGATGGGCATTACTGTTTCCCTGTATTACCTGCAAGACAAAAGAGTAAATCAACATCTTCTCATATAACCTGCAAATAAGCGAATTAAATCAGCCATGTGTAACCTGTTAAATCAGCCTCACGCATACAAACATTTTATGCATGTTGAAGAAGTAATAAATAATAATCGTAGATGCATCAAAGGTATATTGACACATAAAATCGGGAGCTTTTAAAGGTTAGCTTGGACCCCTGTATAGTCCTGTTCTGAAGGCAATATATGAACGATCGTGCATATTTACTATGTATTCCTCCACTGTCGCAAAAGAATGCTTGAAGGCATGTATAGCTAGTCTTTAACAATTTTTAATGGAGACCACCGAAGCCCAGGAGCTCCCATGCACTGCTATGTGCTGAGCCAGGCTATGATGCACGACCCCCCCAAAGTGTTTCGAGGCTGCGATAGGCCTCGCCATAGCTGATTGCTGTCATCCCTTGCCTTCATCAGATGGGCATCAATTCACCGGTTTAACTGATTTCTTTCACAATGAGGTGATCAAGATGCATTGTTCTTCATATGTAGAGATGCTAGGTTTGTTTCCAAACACCCTGTGATGTAGTTATTTCGCCCAACCTTGAATCATACGAAGGTGCTGAAACAAAGCCTTATAACCTTTTATACGCAGACATTCTCTGCCATGCGCTGTGCTCCCATGCCTCATGATATGCGATCCTTCGGTGGCCAGTAAAGAGCGTGATCTGTTGGGGAGGGCATTGTGCCAATGCACTGTACTGAACCCTCTTTCACCTCCCAGGATGATCGACTACCAGAATGCTCATTACGTTCCAATGCAAATGACTCCAGCTTGAAGTAAGTGACCGTCTGCATCGAGGCGTTGGAATTGCTAGTCAAAATACTTTGAATTTAGGAGGCGTGTAGATTGAACTCAGCGTAACATATTGCAGAGGGAGAAAATTGACTCAGGTTTTGTTTGATGTGCTAATACAACCAGCATCAAAGGAATTCGATCTCTTTCCTGCACTGAAAATTGACCAAGCTGAACGTTATTACTGCATGCCAGACCTGAGCGGCTCAGAAGGGCGTCAGCTCCTTGCATGTCAGGCTTTACTGCTAATGCAGAACGAACGGTTCCTGAAAAACAGTATGTCAGCGACCTCACCGATTGGAAACCTCCGTTTTGGGTATAGCAGCGTAATTGAGTTCATGCATGGTAGCATGCATGGGAAACTTTCATCCATGTGACGCGACATGCAAAATATGGACTCGTTCTGTCTAGCTTGCCGTGGACGCGTGGAAGATTACTATGGCATGATTTTAAAACTCCGCGTTTCATTATACCACGCTGGCTGCCACTGCAGGTTGGTTATGACCGTGTGTTGAACGTAGGTTTTGCCCGTTGCATATATACGTCCGCTCCAGCGTTTACTGTAGTTTGCAATGAAATGTTTCAGAAAGTTAACCGACACGTATATGTATAACTTTTTCGTTGGGCTCCATGCAACGTGGACATTGAACGTTGGACTCCACGTTTAAACACCTTTTGACCCATGCTTTAAATATAAGTTTTGACTGTTAAGCATATGCTCTAAACGCCGTAGTATAAAACACGATCATCATGTCTGCTCGGCGCCCTTATATTGTTCCATTAACCTTATATGGTTTGAGTAATATTGCAATTCGCACCAAGACTTTGGATCACCAAATGTAATTGCTCAACCATTGAACTTGGCGCCCATGCAATGTGCTATGTTTTAAAAAAAAAACTTTGACCATTATATACGCTGTAATGTTTCCCATTTTATATCTTTTGGAACCTACATGGTCTTGCGCCTTGCATTAATATATACAACATCACCTTGCGCCCTTTATAATGTTATCATTGAGTTTTGCTCCAAGATAACTTATGGTTTTAAAACCATGTGCTTCCGAGCCTAGTTTTAATTTGATCATTTACTTTTCCTCATAATATGAAAGCTTCTCGTTTTGAAAGATCGAGAGTCGAAATATACTTCTCAAGCCACATTGATAGCCCTTTTCATATTGACCTTTTCTACCCGGCTACCAAAGGCGTATGCATTTCAACATGACCCTTTAGGTTTAATTTGAAATTCCCCGTTTCTTATGGTCTCGTTTAGACAACTTTCAGGAGCAAAGAAGACTAGGGTTTTAAGGCCTTTTCATTCCTCCACATGTACTCCTTGCAGCCTAAATAATGCCACAGTATGTATCTCAATATTAATAGATGTTGCTTCCTCAAAGGTGCATTGCCATATTTAAAACTCTACCATCGACTTGCCACACCCATATGAGATTGTCATTCTCTAGGGAGATCTCCTGAGTCGGCTATGTCCACCGGGCTATACTTCAGTCTAGATTCATCGAAGTGGTGAAATATGTTCCTTTGCATACACCATCGACATTTAGATGATATGATGTAGGATCTATACATTTTCAAACGGAGCGTTTTAAGCATTTGGTGCGCTCTAGTGAAGGAAGCCTTTGCATCAGTGACATAGAGGGTTCTTTTCTAATCGACGTGCATCACACCATCCTCCTTTTAACAGTACTGATCACTTGCTCCTGATCCTCCCCTGTTCCGCAACTTTGGCCTCGTCGTTGAGCCCAATTTATTACCCTTGATGTCGTGACATGACTGAGGAGTTTGTCACCCGTGGGGTCGACCTGCATGGAACATTACGACATCATAATTATTCTTTGATAATGGTGACCACAGATAAAACATATGAAACTAAAAATTTTAAGAGAAGTATTCGAACAACATGCTTAATGACCTACATCGGGAAGGCTTTTATTCATCAAGAAACGTATGCATGGCAATCTCATTACAGATGGCGTGACTGCGGTAAGAATGTTCGAGCGTACATTAGATGATCCTTCCCACATATGGCATGATTGCAACAACGGAATCTGATCATGATGGCTAGAGAACTCATGAGGGGTTAGGGATAGGTCGCTGGGATGTCACTGACTGCAGGTTCGGTGAAAGACCTTAACGACTAAGCGGGCATAGGGGGACCTGAAATTTTAAATATACCCAAAATTTTGGGTGGTGTTGTAGCGGTTACAACAGTCCCATAGGAGCTCATCGCTGCTAAGTGATTTACCCGTAATCGCATAATAAGAGCATCTGCGACCCTATTCTCCTTTCCCTTGATGTACCTGATCTCAGAATCAAACTCACTGACAGTGCCCAACCATATAGCCTACCTGGCATTCAAATTTGGCTAGTGAAACAAGTACCTCAACCCAATGTGGTCATTCATCAATACAAACTGCCTACCAAGAAGATAATGCCTCCACACGTTCAATGGATGAATGATCGCTACTAGCTCGAGATTATGTGACGTGTGGTTTTTCTCATGTTCATTTAGCTTTCATGACTCATAGAATACCACCTGTCCATCCTGCATCATGACCCCACCAAGTCCTCTCTTGCAAGCATCTGTACACACTACAAACTTCTTGTTCGGATATGCAACCTTTAGAACTAGAGCATTTGTCAACAACTACTTAAGTTGCTCAAAACTAACCTCACACTCCTCTATCCAATAAAACTAATTACCTTTTCTTTGCAATGATGTAATAGGATAAGCAATCTGTGAGAAGTTCTTGATGAACATCCTGTAGTAACTTGCCAATCCCATGGATGATCTCACCTCATCTACATACTTAGGAGCCACCCACTCCATGATGACCCTTATCTTCTATGGTTCTACTGCAATGCCTTCCTTGGAGACAAAATTTCCTAAGTTGTGTACCTCAGTCGGGAAGAAATTGCAATTGATGAGCTTTGAATACAATTTATGCTCTCTCAACAACCTCAACACTGCTGCCAAATGATCAACATGCTCTTCCTCATTTTTAGAATATACTAACATGTCATCAACAAACACCATAAAAAACTTGTCCAAATAGGGATGCAACACACTGTTCATCAAACACATAAATGTGGTTGGGGAATTAATCAAACCGAATGAAACTACAACAAACTCATAATGCCCATACTTGGTCCTGAATGTGGTCTTGTAGATGTCCTGCTCTTTGATGTGTACCTGATGATAGCCCAATCTCAAGTCGATCTTAGAGAACACTGATACTCCCTTAAGTTGATCGAACAAATCATCAATCCTCGATAATGGGTACCTGTTCTTGATGGTCACTTTGTTGAGCTACTTATAGTCAATGCATAGTCTAAGAGTGCCATCTTTATTCTTCACGAACAACACAGATGCACCCCATGGCGATAATGTTTGTCTAATGTACCCTTTGTCCCACATTTATTTTAACTGCAATTTTAACTCTACCAACTCTGGTGTACTTATCCTGTAAGGTTCTTTTGATGCTAGAGCTTCCCCTGGCATCAAGTCAATAGAAAAGTATACTTATGCAGTGGAAACTATGAAATCTCTGCTGGAAATACATCTTGACACTGCTGCAAAATTGGATACCTGTTCAACACATCTACATCCTCAAATTATTTATCTTTGTCACTAGAGATATGAAATGAAAATAGCACACATCCTTTCCTACGATTGTGCTTGGCCTACATGGCTATCACTGTCTTAACTGATTTGGATTTCTTCTTTCCTGGTAAAACTCTTGGTTCCCATTCCCATCCAAGCATTCAATGACTTTATCATAGCAATCTACCTTGGTCTTGTGAAGATATAACCAATCCATACTCAATAGCATACTGTAGGAACCTAGTGGCAATATGTTCAAGTGCGCTGTTGTAGACATACCATTTAGTTCAAATGTACAATATCTTACCCAATGGTGAACTCTTTTCTTCATAGCTATTGCCAACTGCACTAACCAAGATTCTCCATGCATTTTGTTATTCAAACCACACTTATCCACCAAGTCAGGACTAACATAGCTATAATTAGATCCAGGATCAATAAAAATAGAAATAACTTGATCACAAAGCTTATCGTCCATCTCAATGATAGAAGCCTAGTGATCTACCGGCTTGTTGTCCACTGCTGCATAAATGCGAGGAATGCTCTACCCAATATCCCCAACAGTTTGTGCCTCTTATGTATTGTATATCGTAGGCCTACGTCCCTAATTTTGTGGAAATCTCTCTTAAGATGCCCCTCATCGCATGTACAACACTCCAACCGTCTCATACCATTACCTCGATGCTCCTGCTGTGATCTATATTGCTGTTTTGGCCTATGTCCATGTCCACCTGCATTAAAATTATTTTGCGGTGCCACATTTTCTTTCTCTTATGAATTATAAGGCCTTGCTCTCTTAGGTTTCCATTTACCTTTAACTTTGTCCTTCCCTTTCCATCATTTTTGAGACTCATTCTTGTGTTTTGACTATTCATAGCAATGCTTTAGCTTCCCAATGAATTCCTTAAGTGACCGAGGCTCATCATACTCAATTCAATCTCTAAATGGTAATGGAAAACCACTTAAGAATCATTGAAATTTAGCCTTCTCAACCTCAAGATATGGTACATACCTCAATAAATCCAAGAAATTTGTCGTGTACTCCTCATCTGTCATTCATCCCATCTTTAGCTCATAAAATTCTTTAGCCTTGCTGTCATAATACCTCCGTGACAAATATTTCTTCCTAAAAAGCCTCTTAAACTCGTGCCAACTGAAGTCATATGTCCTGATGTGTCTATCCCGCTTCACATCCTCCCACCAGATGTCTGCCTTACCTCTCAAACTAAAGATAGCAATCTTGGCCTTCACGTTATCTGAGTACTCATGAAACTCAAAGAAACTCTTCATCCCAAGTATCCAAGCTTCTGCCTCTTATGGTTCTTCAAGTCCCCATCGAAAGTAGGTGGCTTTGCCTTCGTAAATTCATTTGGCATGTATCACCTATTACTCCTCCTATAAGGATGATACCAATGGCGATCACAATGTCTATCTGAACCAAAACTAGAATGGTACATGTACTCATCACCCCTCCTATCTGGAGTGTCCAACAACCTACCATCTCTCACTGTATATGCTCTATCTGACTTGTGTCTACTAGGATACCTACTGCCATATGCCCCATTAGTTTTTTCCTCATGTCCATAACTGATCTGTAGTGGCCCTTTTTTCTGCAAGTTTGAAAAGCTCTGAAGAAGTATTGCATTCACATCTGATTGTTTCTCTTGTGCCTGCATGAGTTTTTCATTATCTACCTTATAACTCCTTATTTATTCCCTTAGTATTATCAACATGTTTGCCAAATCAGAAGAATGCACGCCATGCGGCTCATATGAATCACGAGTGGAGTCATTGTAGTCTACCATCTTTCTATCCATGTTGATATTTCTTCTGCCAATCATAATAAACCCACGTACCTTAGTGTAATTTGGGGAGGCTACATCTTTCAAGATCATTAACCAATCAACATAATACATGTATAGATATAATCATGACGACATATAAACATATAATGTATAGGCATATAAACACAAAAATGTCATTCTAGTTGGAGTCTAGTCATCAATGCAAGCCCATACCAAATACACAACATGAATTAATGCATAACCATACCAATGAAACTTGACCACACACACAACCATAAGCATGAACTATACATGAGCATAAGAAACATGTAACCCAACATGACAAACAAATGCATATTCAATATATAACATTACACAAACAAACGTGCACAACCAATACACAAGCATGACCCAAATGTGACCTAGAATAACCAAGCAATGCATATACAACATGTAACAATACGTAAGCAAGAGTGCACGCACAATACATAAACAAAAACAACACACAATCAGTGATACATTAATGACGCATGTCGACAATAACATCATCAACACTTCCATGGTGACACCACTGCCACCATGGCCAACACAATGCGGATGCATCAACCACATACAACATACGTATGAAAACACATAAGCAATCAACATAATTCATGATCAACACACTACCCATGTAGTCCGAGAGTTTAATCATGCTTTGATACCACTCTGTTACACCCTCTTCCCACATCTACCCAAGTAACCAGAAAATCGGGGTAAACATGTTATGAGAGGCTACTAATATGAGATTCGAACTCCTATATGACCTTAAGGAAGTGGAACCAACAGAAATATGACAAACACACCTTACACAACATCAACAACACCTCCAAGAGGTAAACCGCCCTCCTAAACTCATGAAACTTGAAGGGGGACTTATTTTTGGCACATTTAAGGCTTATCCGTGGGCACGTAAGGGCAAGGGAGAAATTATAGACCCTTAGCCATGGGCTTAGCTTTTCAATGTAATGGCTAAGTCCCAAAAAGGTTAGTTTTGTGCACACAACTCCTGGATTTGTGCCACATTTTCAGCCCCAGAGGCCAGGTCACTGCCCATAACTTCCTGTAACTTTAGGAGAGGATAAATAACATTAAAAAAAATACATGGAAGCAATCACATCATCAGGAACTCATCTGACCCCACCCAACCATGACAGTCATTTCGTCTAACATGTCACAAACATTGCATCTACAAGTTTAAACAACAAAATTAAATATAGGGGTCTAATACTTATCTAAGAATCACTAAGAAGCATTTCTCCCTTACATCATAAGCTGCAATACAATCTATTTTACCATAGATACATTGTATATTCATTTACAGGAAAAAACATAGATAGAGGCATACATCATTAGTGATAAAATACAAGTTCACAACCAACATAATAGAAATATAAATACCATGGATATTGTTGGCCTGTGACCGCACACAAAGGGGAAAGGGAGAAAGGAAGGCAAGTCTCGACTGTCAAAGATCATCAAGGGAATCAATCTGCATCTCAGTTCAGTAGAAAGGGGAAAATGTAGCTGATAAGGTTTAATGGTGAGCAAAATTCATTTTCTCCCTCCTTCATCTCATTTATCCTCTTTACCTTCATTTATCCTCTCTTACCCTTCAATTTCCATTTTCTGAAGTCTTGCACTACATTTCTTCATTTACATCACCACTCCCCACAAGTCTTAACCTTTATATCTTAAGGACTTACCGAAACTTATCTTGCTGCCGATGCAACTTGGTGGGACCCATCCAACCTTGATACATCACCCAAATCTACGTGCCAACCCTCATATTCCGCACTTCCTTGCTTGTCGCCTTTTCGTACTTTGCAGCGATTAGCACGTCGCATATCACATATCACACAATTTAAAACTTACCTTTTAAAGCACTCACAAGGTTTTTGTTTAAGCTGCGATGCGGTCGGGTCCCACTTTCCCTCCATGTCACCTCCCCACCATCGTGCATCGCTCCCCAAAAATTTTAACATTTACCACTCGCTGCTCCCAGCTAAATCTCGCGACTTGCAATCTGCGGGTGTGGTCTTAACACTATCCGTGCCACCTCACCTCCTCCCCGCACTTCGCCCATTGCAGGTTTTAATGCTTAACCTTCGCCTGCTTGCACGTAAACTTTGTGGTGTGAAATTTGCGGTCAGATCCCACTTTCCTCCACATCACTTCCATTCTCCCTGTGCTTTGCACTTCACACTATTTAGGGCTTATCTCTACTTTCCATGGAAAATATTTGTGATTGCGATGCGGTTTGGCCCCACCATAATACTTCGCTCACCGCGATTATGCCATTCCGTCACTATCATTACCATTCCATGACTCTCACCATCCTCATCCATTGGCACACATCCCATTATCGCTAAGCCTCCCGCATCTCTATACCACCCCCGCTCCACTCCAATACACTCGATGGTCCTTAATGCATTACAGAACCTCCCCCGACCTTAAAAATTTAACTATTGGGGGGGGGGTCCGAAATAGGCGGCAGTAATTACCACCCACTCCTCCACGTTCCTTCCTCCCATCATTTCGCACACCCCCTCTCCGATACCGCTTACCACTTGGGACCCCCTCCAAAATCCGGTTTCCAGTTCGCAGTTCAAATACAACATGGGCTTCTACGTGGAACATGTAGTGGTGGTTTATTTAGTTTTCTCAGGAGTCATCCACTCAAGAGTCAGGTGCGTGCAGTACAATTGACTACTTCATAATGGAATGAGTGGAAATCATAAGACTGAGGAAGTGGATGCTTTCAAGTAACAGATGGAATCGTACGCTGACAGCTAGCCTGCCCACCTACGATCGCTCCTCTCCATACCATCTGAAGGCTCCCATAATTTGGCCTCGATGATCAACCAAGTCTTTGATGTTTATTATTTGATTTTGATGTTTTGATGGTGAAATCTGAATTTCACCCATTCCTGTTTTAATTCTCTCCATACAGAAGTAATTGCTAGATGTACACTCTGCAAGTTAGGTGGGATATTTTGATTTCATAGGTATGGGTCGATCATAAATGATTAAGACCGTAGACCCTCCGGGGACACTATATGTAGTGAGATCTAAGACGAAAGAAGGGTTCTGGAAGTTGGAATATTTTTTTTGTAGTTTTGTATGACTGTGCTCCCTGTGCTCTGAGATACATATTTGGGAGAGCTGCTTGAACGTAATATAATACAAAGCTAATATTTGGATTCCAGATGAAGAAACAAGTAGTATGTATTTGTTTTATTTTTTATCAGTAATCTCCTCTTCATGTGTAATCATCTTTCATGATATTTTTCTTTGATGGTTCGTGTAATGTAGTTGCCACTGATCTGCGATTTTATTCATGAAGTAGTATCTATATAACGCTCAGGTGTTAACACTCATGTATTAAGCTTGCTGCATTCCCTTAATTCGCACTCCACGAGCCTCTGCTATTTTCCATATTTCATTTATACACATTTCCTCTGAGTTCATAGGGGACAAATTCTTAAATCTCTTAAGCCTGTCTCTCATGGGTTCCTTCTATGTTCTCTCTCAACACCTTGCATATTTTCAAGATTTCTGCTCATTGTTTTATACTCGACCCATTTAAAATCCACCAAGCCTCGTAGCCTCTTGAGCCCTCTCACAATATAGGGAATCCACATGAATCGACTCCAAGGGCTTCTCAATCCATGAACCACCAAAACCGTTGTTCTTTTATTCCAGATTTTGTCAAAGGCATTTCATACAATTGTTCACATTCAACCTCTGATTCTTAAGATGTCCTAGGCACTGGTCTTTTGCAACTCAAGGATGTCTCTAGGAGCTACAACATCTTTTTGGCGCCATTTCTGGGGATACAAATGAAGAAATATTTTCCTTTGGATACGACATTATCTTTACCGTTCAATCAGGTGAGCATGAAGGGTTGAGAGTTGCATATACCTCACCTTGGCGACTCCACTGTAAAATAGTCCTAATAAGAAGTAATCCTGGCTTTCATTAGGCCTCACACCAGATTCAGATCCACCATCTACCTCCACCTCTAAATCAGATGGTTGTGTCGAGTTTCCTTTTGAATAAGTATACCCCCTTGGCCCTCCCTAAACCTCTAAATGATATGCCACAAGACTATCTAGAGCGGTTGCCTCGGTTCACCGGGGAAGATAGTAATTCTGCGTAGAAACATATTGAAAACTTCTGCGTTTTTGCTGAGAATGTAAATATAGAGCACCTAGATGTGGTGTTGAGGCTTTTCGTACAATCCTTGGATGAAGAGGCTCTAAAGTGGTTCAAATCTCTTGCTAATAATGCAGTCACCACTTGGGAAGAAATGGAGAATTTATTCACACTAAAATGGGGAGAGAAGAGGGACCATGGATATGTCCTCACAAAGTTCAACGCTCTTAAAAAGAGACAAAATGAGGAAGTAACAAAATTTATAAAGAGGTTCAATGATCTCTATAATAATCTTCTTGCTGAAATAAATCCTCCCCAAGCAGCTGCTAAGGTGGTCTTCGCAGGGGATTTTGAACCAGAGTTTGGGTTCACCTTAAGAGAAAGAAGATCCACATCTCTGGATCAGATCTAGACTGATGCATTGGAGGTAGAAGCAAACTTTAATTCTACTAGTAAGTTCAAGGGGAAGAATGAACATGAAGCTATAATAAATAAGGGGGAGGAGGCTTCTACCTCAAATTAGGAAAGGGTATCATAGGAGTATAGACTTGAAGAAATGAACAAGCTGATAAATAACCTCTCAAATAAGTTGGTTAACCTTGAATCAAAGGCCAAGGATTCCCCTCCTCATTCCAACCAAATTATTCCTAACTAGGGGTTTAATCCTCAATATCGGAGGCCCCCTCTGCAGCTGTTGCAACAGGCCGAGGAAGTCACAGATAGCCAAGGAGATCAATTCCTTGCCTACTCTGATGATGAGGAGGGTGACCCCATCCTACAAGGGGAAAAAGAAGAAGAGGAAGTCCCTCCAGAGGATCAAGAGATTGACATTTACTACAGGCAGTTCGTGGATTTCATGCAATCTCAACTCCACGAAAAATATGACTTCAGGTCCTCCACAAAGAGAACCCGAGGGCAACAAAAAAATGAAGAATCGATATCAAGAGAACAAACCCCTCCTAGTCCTCCTAGTAAAGGGAAGAAACCACTAGAATAATCAGTCCCATTAAGGCCACTACATCCTCTTCCACAAAGCAAGACGCTGATCCTCCCAAAGATAAGAAGCCATCATATATACCCTTGAAACTACCCGACCCTTCTAAAGAGTAGTTCGAAGAAGCCATTGCTAAAGAAGGGTCCACACCCTTCAATTTCCATCAAGAACAACCCATGGAGGTTTTTGGACTGAATGTAGAGAATCAGTTTCTAGTCTATGCTAAAGAAGAGGGAGGTGAGCTTACCTTGCATAAGGAAGGGGAAGAGCTGGAGTGTTTCCCTAGGGACATCACTAAAAATCAACAACAGTCTAATAATCTAGAAGCGGGGGCAACAAAGCTTAATTATCTAGATCCACAAGAACATCCTCAACAAACCATGTTTCCTTCAAATATTAAAGACCAATCAAATTTTCATGATGAAGACCATCTCTCAAATCCTCTTGCAATACAAGGTAAAGTTAAAAATGGTTTGAGAATCTTCCAGCCACTAGCATGAGCATTTTTCATCAATTCATGCAAGTCTTCCTAGGTCGATGGGTAATCATGGGAAATGTATTTATTATCATAGAAGAGTATGGACATTTAAAAAGACAGCTTGGGGAGATAGTACAATATTTTTCAGCTAGGTTAAATAAGATGTATCATTCAATGCCTGTAGATATAAGGCCACCCGCAGGACTAGCTCTCTTGCAATACCCAGATGCCTTTAATCCAGAGGTGGCGTTCCAAGTAAGAGAAAGAGACACTGTGACCCTTGAAGAAATGCAAAATATTGCGGTTGATGTGGAGGTGAACATGCTGAACAGAGAGGCGAAGTTTAAAACAGAGGAAGAATTGATCCAATTTGATTCTCCACCCTTATCCCTTAAGTCATCAGAAAAATTGCAAACAGGTTCCGAGTTGCTTGAAGACATGGAGAACATGGGTGCAATACCAAGGGGTGAGGTAGGATCGATTGGGTCTGGATATCCAGAAATAGGTCGAGTGTATATTGATCCAGTGGTTGTCTATATTGAGAAATTATTCATCAGAAAGCTACCATACCTTTTCAGCATTTCTGTTGCTGTTCAGGTTTACGAAGCTCCTAGTGATGAAGACTAGGCTGGGAATTCCTATCAAATACCAGTAACAGGTTTGTTCCCGAGTCTGGTGGAAAGCAGTGGAAGAAAAAATTTATTAGAGAAGTTGCTTGCCTGGTTACATTGGAATTATTGTATCATTTAGAGCAATAGTAATTCCAACAGATTAGGGTAGGTAGGTGTGAAAATAAGCTCAGTGTTATGAGCATATTTTCAGTTTAGTTTCATATTTCTTTGCAGTTTTCAGTTCAAGTGTGCTTCAGTTTCCAATTTCAACATAGTTTAGATTTCAACATTCAAAATTTTCAAGGTGCGACAGTGATTTATGTTTTATATAGTTGGAAGTGCACAACTCAGTTGTAGTTTCACTTCAGGCTTACAATATGCATTTGCGACTCTATGAGCCAAATAAGGCACATGAATTCAAGTCTGCAGGTTCTCAACGCACTAAGAACAACACGTTGTCCCCAGATGGAGCCAATGTTGGCCTGTGACCACACACAAAGGGGAGAAGGAGAAAGGAAGGCAAGTCTCGACTATCAAAGATCTTCAAGGGAATCAATCTGCATCTTAGTTCAGTAGAAAGGGGAAAATGTAGCTGATAAGGTTTAACGGTGAGAAAACTTCATTTCTACCCTCCATCTCATTTTTCCTCTTTACCTTCATTTACCCTCTCTTACCCTTCACCTTCCATTTTCTGAAGTCCCGCGCTACATTTCTTCATTTACATCATCTCTACCCGCAAGTCTTAACCTTTATATCTTAAGGACTTACCGAAAATTATCTTGCCATCGATGTGACTTGGTGGGACCCATACAACCTTGATACATCACCCAAATCCGCGTTCAAACCATCATATTTTGCACTTTCCTTACCTGTCACCTTCTCGCACTTTGCAGTGATCAGTGTGTCGCATATCGCATATCACACAATTTACAACTTACCTTTTAAAGCGCCCGCAAGGTTTTTGTTTAAGCTGCGATGCGGTTGGGCCCCACTTTCCCTCCACATCACCTCCCCACCATCACACATCTCTCCCCACATCTTTTAACATTTACCACCCGCTGCTCCCAGCTAAATATTGCGACTTGCGATCTACGGGCGCGGTCCTACCACTATCCGTGCCACCTCACCTCCTCCCCACACTTTTCCCATCGCAGGTTTTAACGCTTAACCTCCGCCTGCTCACACATAAACTTTGCGATGTGCGATTTGCGGTCGGGTCCCACTTTCCTCCACGCCACTTCCTTTCTCCCCGCACTTCACACTTCGCACCATTTAGAGCTTATCTCTACTACTCCATGGTAAAGATTTGAGATTGCGATGCATCTTGGCCCCACCATAATACTCCGCTCACCGCGATTATGCCATTCCTCCACTATCATTACCATTCCATGACTCCTACCATCCTCATCCATTGGCACGCATCCTATTACCTCTAAGCCTCCCGCATCTCTTCGCCACTTCCGCTCCACCCCAATACACCCGACGATCCTTAACACATTTTAGACCCCCCCTAGCCTTCGAACTTTAACTATGGGGGGGGGGGTACGAAATAGGCGGTTTTCATTACCATCCACTCCTCCATGTGTCTTACTCCCATAATTTCGCACCCCCCCTCTTCGATACCGCTTACCACTTGGGACCTCCTCTGAAATTCGTTTTCCGGTTCACAGTTCAAATACAACACAGGCTTCAACGTGGAACATGCAGTGGTGGTTTATTTAGTCCTCCACTAAAGATTCAGGTGTGTGCAGTACAACTGGCCACTTCACAATGGACTAAGTGGAAATCATAAGACTGAGGGAGTGGAGGCTTTCAATTAAAAGATGGAATCATATGATGAAAGCCAGCCTGCCCACCTACGACCGCTCGTATCCATAATATTTGAAGGCTCCCATATTTTGGCCTCCATGATCAACCATTTATGTGATATTTAATATTTGATTTTGACATTTTGATGGTGAAATCTGAATTTCACCCATTCATGTTTTAATTCTCTCCATACAGAAGTAATTGCTAGATGTACGCTCTGCAAGTTAGGTAGGATATTTTGATTTCATAGGTATGGGTCGATCATAAATGATTAATACCATAGACCCTCAGAGGACTCTATATGCAGTGAGTTCTAAAATGAAAGAAGGGTTCTGGAATTTGGAAGAATTTTGCTGTAGTTTTGTGTGACTGTGCTCCCTGTGCTCTGAGATACATATTTGGGAGCTGATATTTGGATTCCAGATGGAGCAACGAGTAGTATGTATTTGTTTTCTTTTGTTATCAGTAATATCCTCTTCATGTGTAATAATATTTCATGTTATTCTACTTTGATGGTTTGTGTAATGTACCTGCCGTTGATAGACAATTTTATTCATGAATTCTTATCTGTATAACACTCATGTATTAAGCTTGCTGCATTACCTTAATTCACGCTCCACATGCCTCTGATGTTGTCCATATTTCATTTATACACGTTTCCTCTAAGTTCATAGGGGACATATTCTTAAATCCCTTAAGCCTTTCTCTGTTCTCTCTCAACGCTCTGCATATTTTCAAGATTTTTGCTCATTGTTTTATACTTGGCCCATTTATCCACTAAGCCTCACAGCCTCTTAAGCCCTCTCACAATATAGGGAATCCACATGAATCAACTCCAAGGTCTTCTCAATCCATGAACCACCAAAACCATTATTCTCTTATTCCAGATTTTTTCAGAGGCACTTCATACAATTGTTCGCATTCAACCTCTGATTCTTAAGATGTCCTAGGCACAGGTATTTTGTAACTCAAGGCTGTCTCTAGGAGCTACAAAAGATATAAAATCAATGAAATCCACAAAATTACCAGTACATTTTCATACCAAATACCAAAGGAATGAGCTCTTCAATTTTGAATGTAAAAACAAACCGGAGATGGGACTTCCATGATCCACCCGACCATAGATTTCTTGAGCCAAATATCTCTTCAGACAATCACCCCCGTGCCATATTTTAAGCATGAATGTGGGACTCAAATCGAAAAACCAGCCAGGGCATCCTAAGGCTAAACCATCTCACCCTTATCAATCATAAACCAAGCTCTACCGTGATCTATACCCAATCACTAGGCCAACACAGGCATGGACATCATCGGATTCTCTTCGTTTAAACCGTGAGGAATTTTCCTGTCTCCTAGTCTCTCAATATTTACCGCAACCCATAGTTAGGCCCTAAACTGAGACATATACTCCAAGATTTACCACAATCCCCAACCCGAGATTCCTAGTCCTGAAATGGAGAGTAAACCACCACCTCTGAAGCTTTACCACAACCCACAGTCTGTATCAGGGGTCACTAGGCCCTAAACCGAGGCAACAAATAAACCGGTTCTATAATCATTCATAGATCTACCTCACTCAACTTCGAATCCATTTGGTAATCTTGCTAAACCAAAACATGAGAACACCACAACACCATGGCTATATGGAAATGGAAAGGCTAGGATAAATACACTGTCACACCTGGAAAAACCCATGCCAAGACAACAAAGAACCACTTGCAATACCATGCATGTCAAATCGAGCAAGGAAATCATACATGCAAATCAATACCTGCAAAGAATATTTTTGTAGCTTCTTGACTCCTAATCCTCCTTATTTGATTCCTCATTTTAACTGCTTTCTTTCCTTTCTTTCTCAAAATGCCAAAGTGCTCCAAAAACTCCAAGTGTCCAAGAGAGAGAGAGAGAGAGAGAGAGAGAGAATAATGAGAGAGCTCCAAAAATGCACTGAGAAACGACACCAACTGAACCTTATAATAATTTTTATAGAAGAGGCCTCTATTTTCTTCATTTTCCATTATTTTCCTTCATTTTTCTCCTGACATGCAACCTGTGACCTTTCATCTTCCCTTTCTCCTAATTTCCATTATTTTCATAAATAAATGTGCCAAAAATGCCATTTTGCCTTTCCAAAGCCTTTCCCTTTGCCTTTGTCAATTTCCTTAGCCATAATAAACCAAATTAACACCCCCAAGGATGTTTTTCCCAACATTCAGCCTGGAAAAACTGTCCCATCAACCATGGTTATTATTTTTGAACTTTTATTCCATGGAAATTTCAATAGGGTTGTTACAATTTTTACTTGTTTTGGTGTCCCAAGGGAAATTGTGACAAGGTATTCAATTCACATATAATTTGGTGCATAAAATAATGGAGCAATACAAAATCAAACATCGAAAGTCCATTCCATATCATCCACAAGCCAATGGGAAAGTGGAATATACCAATAAATTACTTGAATCAATTCTGACCAAGACTGTACACTTGCATAGAAGAGATTGAGTAAAAGGCTTCCATAGGAAATTTTGGCATACCATACCACAGGGAGAAATACTATTGGTCATACTCCCTATGAGGTTGTCTATGGGAAGCAAGTTTTGCTTCCAATTGAGTTCCAAGTGGATAATTTGAAAACAACAAAAAAATTGGGCCTTGATCTTTATGAAACTCAAAAACAAAGGTTAGTACAATTAAATGTGTTAGATGAAATCCGACAATATGTTATCCAAATAACCAACATAGTCCAACAACAAAGATCGAGGTGGCATGACAAATTCATCAAAGCTAAGAAATTCAATCTAGGTGACTGGGCTCTTCTTTTTTACTCTAAATTCAAAGATTTGCATGGAAAATTTCAGATTCACTGGCTTGGGCCTTATGAGATAGATATTGTCTTTAATAATGAAGAAGTTAGAATCAAAACTATTGATGAAGAAAAAATGACCTTCCTTGTTAATGGACATATATTAAGGTTATATCGTAAACCATTAGCAAAAGAAGAGTTTGTCAAATATTTGTAAGAAGCCAAGGATTCTTGGCAGTTTAGATTTTTACACTCCTTGTCTTTTCCCACTTCCTTGTTATTCCTCTTTTCTTTCTAATAAAAATTACAGGTCCAAAGTAACATTCTTGGGGCCTAGTTTTCTTCAAGCATCATGAGGGAGCAACAACAATAATAAAATCTCACAACAATTTTTTTTCAAAGAGAAAAACTATTGAATCAATGACATTATATAGCCAACTTCAAATTTTGAATTTCATATCAATCTACACTTAAGGAAGCATTAGAATACTCCAAACCTACAGTAAAGGACAAGACATCAAATATCAACGAGGTATGTGTTAAGGTATGTGACTAGGATGTTAGATTATCTTTAATTTAAAGAACATTATATTTTTAAAACTTATTGAATGAACATGATACATATAAAAAAATGAGCAAAATTTAGGCTTTGCAACACTCCCTGCAATCATATTCCCATAATCATATCCTTCATAACTAGATGTTGTCATCATATCCCAATCTGTCACATCGAAATTTCTCCATAATCACCTAAATTATAACAAGATGGATCTAAGGATTGTGGAAATCATTTACACAAAATGAAAAGTTATATTATGAATTGAACATCACCATAAGTGACCTATTTCACTTTCACTTTCACTTGACACCATCAAACCATTCAGCCTTATCGACCATCCTTCCATCACCTCCATCACCCTTGTCAAGAGAAATAATTCAAGAATAAAACTCCTCCCTCACCATGGGTGCCATTGTCAGATCAGAACCAAATGGATTAAAATTTCTTCAAGCATATACATAGGTCAAGGATAAGTTGCAACAGGTGGGTTGGCTCAATTTCTTTGAGTTATTTGATGGGCATGAGACAAATGTGACAAAAGCGTTTGCACAGAAGTTTGATGGAGTAGAGGTGGAGATTGGCGACATTAAACTTATAATTATAGAGTCCATAACAACAAAGGCCATGAGCCTACCCATGAACGAAGAGAGTTGGTTCAAAAATAGGAAAATCAAAGAAAAATAATGGAAAGTCTTCCTCCGAGAGCCAGGTATGGATAATTCAATGTTAAAAAAGGGGATACCAATAAGTACATTGAAAACTAAGTGGATAAATTTGCTACTAGTCATTCATAAATTTATAACCTATGAAGGACGGTGTGGCACCATGTTTTTCCACCATGTTCGTATCTCAATGCACTTCATTAATGGAAATGAGTTGAATTTACCATACTTTCTACTTTGTAGTCTCAAGAAAATGGCTTCTAGTGTACAACGAGAGTTGAAAACCCTTAATGTTTCCTTGTATCACCATGGGTTAATTAAAATTATTATTGAAGCACATTTGAAGGCCAAAGGAAATAATTAGAAAATATTTTTAATTTGAAACCATTTTGTAGAGGTTTCAGAAGAAGAGGTCATAACAAAAGCTAAAAGAAGTCTTCGCAGAATAATTTCAAACCCTAACCCTAAACCCGCCAATGAAGAAAAGGGTTTGACTATCAACGAAATAGAATATATGGAAGCTTCACCAGAGGTACTTGAATATAACACCCATGTTTATCAGTTTCTATTTAAGGAAAACTGATAAAGAAAACTACGTGTTTAAGTAAAAAATTTCCTTTTCTAAACATCACATCATAACCACAATCTTCCAATACCGCTATGGAGACAATATTATTCCTTAGACCTGGAGCATACAAAACATCTGCTAGTCTGAGAGGGGAGTTGGAATCCCTCTGAAACGTAACTGTACCTATGCAGGTCACGCTATACCTACCGTCATCTCCAAAATATATGTTCTGCTTAAGGTCCTTCTCCTCCAGGTCACTGAAGAGATCTCTATTCCCCGTCATATGGAACGAGGCATCGCTGTCTATATACCACATTCATCTAATTATAGTGGTGGCCATGCATGCAATGAGAGTAAAATCAAGCTCGAACTGTGAAGCCAATGCTTCACCCGCTGCAACTGCAGGCTCCTTCTTGCCTGCCTTCTTCTGTGGATAATTCGAAGCATAGTTCCCATGCTCGTGATAGTGAAAACACATGATATTGGACTAGTGTCTCTTGCCTTCTTCACCTTGGGAATTATTTCCTTGGCTTTCTTTCCTTTTCCAACCAATGCACAATATTCTTCTTTTTTGGTGCTGGAAGTCCTGTCTCTGGTGCTCCGCCTTATCTCTTCTATTACCAAGTCAGACCACAAACACTCCCAGTATGGTAACTTCTCCCTCCCATTCATAGAGTCCTGGTACTATGCCAACTCTTGGAAAGGCCTAGAAGTGCTTGGCTCACCAAGTCATCGTCGACTACGGTCACACCAACACTTCCAAGCTCATCTCGATATTGAGTGAACTTCACCAAGTATGTTGGTACCCTCTCGCCTTCCTTCTTGATCTTTCTGAGCTTGTCCTTCAACGCCAACTTCCTTTGGTCACTGTTGTTTTGAAACACATCTGTCAAAGCCTTTCACATAGCATATGGAGTCACCATCCTATGAAGACTGGAGACAATATGATCTCGAACTCCCTCTAGTAATATCATTCTCGCCTTTGCTACCTTCTTCTTCCATGAACCAAGAAGTTGGGCATTTACCGTTGCGGGTTTGGGAATACCAAAATATATGAATTCATTCAACCTGTTGTCCTCCAACACTGCCTCCATCATGTCCTTCCATGAAATATAATTCTAATTTCCCTTGAGTGAAAATTTGAGTCTCAAGCAATTGAAAGACATCTTGATCTATTGGTGGATCCTGAAGAATAAATCTGCAAATTTGAACCTGCTCAAGACAAACTCAATTTATTCTCTTCTATTGTGATTCCTAGCGCTCCAATACCATGTATAAATTATATATAAACTCTATACCAATGTATTCAATTTGATCATGTAATGTACTAAAACAAGATACTAAATCCTTCTACTATATTTGTGGAATATAAAACACGTTCGCCCAATCACATGCAAGTAAGAGAAAGGAATTATCAATCACACAACACAAGATATATATGGGGAAAGCACCTGCTCAAAACCCTTCTATAATATATTGTCCAATGTTGAAGAATCATGAAATAATACAATGCTTTCTCACACCGAGAAAATCTTTCACTCTACCGATCGTCTCACCCCGATCCTACACAAAACTGACTAGCAATTATCAGGCAAAATTGACCAACACTTAGCCAATTTTCAGCCCCTATTTAGCCCAACGTTGCTCACACAATCCCTAGGAAATTAATCCACGTTAAATAGGGTAATCAACCTTCCTTGACTACACAATACATCATGAGCCTTGTTGTGACTTTATAATTGCGCTCGGGCAATTTGTTAATAATACAACTGATAGTTATCTTCCATTTAACCTTTGTCTCAACTGGGTCTTCCTCAGAATTGACATGCATGCAACTATTAATAGCGAATCATCAATTATCTGATTGATCAATACCTGTGAATTAAATATAATTTAATTCACTGGACCTCTCACTAGCTCATCACTCAGTTAGAACTAGTTAAACTGATTTTAACTCAATTAATTTGATTTAATTGATTACACATGCACCCCACTAGTGCATTAACTAAAACTGAACCCCAAAAATATTAGAATCACTCTACATTCCTCACCTTTGATTCTCATCTCGAATTTCTTGAGGTAACTCAATCTTCATGACTTAATAAACCAATACAAGCTGTTATGAGATGAAATTACAATTTATTCTCCAATTTATTTAAGGGATCAATAAATTAGACGCCCACATTTAGCACTAATGTGTAACCAAATTCCTCACTCATGTGTCACTGGAATCCCACACTAGTCTGTGGTCAATTTTTTTCCTTTTTGATTGCCAATTTCACTGTTTCTGTTGCAAATTTAAACACATATGATGGCAAGGTTGAGGTCATAAAAGCATCAGATCACTCACTTGTCATGACTGGGATAGAAGAATAAAGGCTATTAAAGCTACAAGGAACCTCTGCTCGCGCACATAAATTTTAATACATTTATCATTATGATGAAGGTAATTTTCCATCAACTCTTTTATGGAATGCTAGATTTGGACACTTGAACTATAACAACCTTCGTTTGTTGAAGAAAAATGGTGCTACTGGTTTGCCTACAATTCCTAGGAAACCTAAAGCAATGTGATGCTTGTATCTTAAGAAAGCACAACAAACAATATTTTCATGATTCTCATTCCAATGCACATAGAAAACTTGAACTCATTCATTCTGATTTATGTGGTCTAATGCTTGTTCCTTCTGCAAATGGTAATAAATATATGATGACATTTATTGATGACTATACCAGAATGTGTTGGGTT
Organism: Pinus albicaulis; assembly: GCA_034641835.2. NCBI lineage: Eukaryota > Viridiplantae > Streptophyta > Pinopsida > Pinales > Pinaceae > Pinus > Pinus albicaulis. Next base: position 350,745,048 of record CM076575.1, on the reverse strand, counting down.
TATTTATTGAAGAACAAATCTGAAGTTTTTGAAACATTCAAGAAGTTTCATGCATGGATTGAAAATGATTCAAAATCTCATATTGGATCTATTCGTACTGATAATGGAAAATAATATACATCAAATGAATTTTAAAACTATCTTCCCCAACATGGGATCAAACATCAAACAATTGTGCCTTATAATCCCAAACAAAACAAAGTAGCTAAAAGAATGAATGAGACAATCTTAAATGTGGTAGTTCGATGATGTTTTTCAAGAATGTTAAGCTAATATTTTGGTATGATGAAGTTCTATGTGACGTGTATATAAAGAATATGTGTGCATATCACACTATCAAAAACAAGACTCCCTATGAAATGTGTTATGGAAACATTCCTTTGGTAAGGCCTCTCAAGGTTTTTAGTTCCCTGTGTTATGCCTTGATAACTAAGGAACAAAGAAACAAACTCGGTGCAAGGAGTCGTAAATGTATATTTTCGGGGTACTCAAATACCTCAAAAGCATATCATCTTTATGACAAAGTTAATAATAAGTTTATAATATCTAGAGATGTAATATTTCTTGAATCTTCCAAGACTGACAATGTTATTGAGTGACAACTTGATCACTTGGATAGATTCAGACATGCAAAGTATTTTCGAGAGTTTGATAATGATATTCCACATCTTGAAGGGGAGGTTCCTATACTAGATAAACCTGTGGAATCTTATTCTAAAGCACTCTCTCCCCCACATGAAGCTCCAACCACTAATGACACTTTGAGTGATGTGATTGACAGAATTGGGAGACAAAATATTGATTCAACCCCATCTTAGTAAACTGAGCAGCCTAGGCCATCTCATAAAGGTCCTCCAAAATGGCTGACAAAGACACTTGAAAGTGTTCATCCCGATGAGGTTGGAAAGATAGGAACAAGAAGCTCACCAAAACAGAATGGAGATGATGTAGAAAATTCTAATTCACTTTTGTATATGGATGTTTATTATGATTGTGAACTAAATTTTCTACATATTTCGAACCAAATTCATTCAAAGAAGTTGCCTCTCATGATGAATAGAAAGAGGTGATGCAGAAATAATATGATGCCTTAATAAATATTGGCACCTGGAAGCTGGTTGATCCTCCATTGGGAACCAAACCAAATGGATGCAAGTGTGTATTCAAGAAAAAATATAAAGAAAATGGCTCACTTGAAAAGCACAAATTTAGGCTTGTGGCAAAAGGTTTTACATAGAAGGAAGGGGTCAACTATGAGGAAAAATTCCCCCCCACAAAAAAATGGGATACCATCCAGAAAATCTTTGCCTGGGAAACTCAAAACGGTTGGAAATTCCATTAAATGGATGTAAAAACTTCTTTCTTGAACAAAGATATAAAAAATAATGTTTTTGTGTCCTAATCAAAAGGATTTTTTGTGAAGGGTTAGGAAGCCAAAGTATGCAAGCTTGTAAAATGCTTGTATGGGCTTAAGCAAGCACCACGAGCCTGGTACGAGAAATTAAATGAGCATCTTCTGAAACTCAATTTCAAGCATTATGATCTTGATGATGCAACTTTATTTGTCAAGAAAGTTGGAAAAACAATTTTATATCTTGTGGTGTATGTAGATGATATTTTGATGATAGAGAACAATGATAACTACATTACTTCCATAAAGAAGGAACTAAGGAAAGGGATTTAAATGAAAAAATTGGGCTATGTTCACTATTGTCTTGGTATTGAAGTAACCCAACATCTGAAGTTTATATTCCTCTCTCAAAAGAAGTACATTGGAGAGTCGTTGAACAGGTTTGGCATGGATGAGTGCAATACTTTGACTACTCTAATGGAACATAAATTAAAGCTCACATCCACTAAAGGAAAAGAATTTGAGGATGCAACAAAGTACAAACATCTCATAGGAAGTCTCAACTACCTAAATACTACTAGACTAGACATTTCATTTGTTGTTGGAATCCTCTCCAAGTTTATGCAAAAACCTTGTGAGGGTCATTGGTCTGCTGCAAAAACAGTTCTAAAGCAGTTGAAGGGAACTCAAGACTTTGGACTCAAGTGGGTGACTTGAGCTTGATTGGATAAACTGATTCAGATTTTGATGGAGATAAAGAAAACAAGTTCTACTTCAGGTTATGTTATGAGTATTGTATGAGGATCTATCTCTTGGAGGTCATGCAAAAAATCAATTCCAACAAATTCCAAAATTGAAGCAAAATATGTGGCAACAACTAAATCAACAAAGGAAATTTTGTGGATTAGGAAATTTTTGGAAGATTTGCAGGAGAAACAAGTGTATTCAACTCCTCTTTTGATTGATAACACTTCTACAATAAAATTGGCCAAGAACCCAAATTTTCATGATCGAACCAAACACATCAATACAAAATACCATCTGATTCGACATCATGTTGAGGCCAAAACAATCCACCTACAACATTTTTCCACAAATGAGTAGATTGTAGACATCTTCACCAAAGTGCTTGGAAGGGAAAAGTTTGAAAGATTCAAAATGATGCTTGGACTTACCAACGTTCCTTGAGATTAAGGGTGGGAATGTTGAACACCTCATCTTTGGGATTAGGAATCCTATGTAAATATTGTAAATAACAAAATAAGAGAGTTGGAAGACGAAGAGGCATAGGGAGATGAAACCCAACAGTATCCCTTTCCTTGTATATATTCATCTTCTATCTTAATGCAAAGGCAACAATTTCATTCAGAGTTCCTATTGGCCTGAAAAATATTAAAAAAATATGCTTTTAATACAAGTTACTATGTTCCTTCGATGATTAATGTGTGGGTGAATAACTCGTTGATTTATTTCATGCTTATGCTCAACAAGAGGAGCCCCTTAAGAGTTGTGAGTTATTTTAGTAATTATTTATATTAGTTGATTTATTTCATGGGTAGTTTCTTTTCACCACAACTAGTTAGATGCTTTCGATTGGTACTATGTTAATTAATTCATGCTTCCTGTGATCTAACATTAGGTAGTTTGCATAGGTTGAGCATTCATACATATTAAAAAGACAAAAAAATATTTCCTTTTCACAGTTTGTTTCTTTCAATTGTTTATTTTAGATTCATGAGTTAATGACCAGATCAATTCTAGACTCAATTCTGTACACTAGTAACTCAAAATTATATTTTGGATTGTCATTTTAAAGTTTTTTTCTTCTCTTAAATAGAGTAAATATTTCGTTTTCCAAGTATTTAGAATAACATTTCAATTTGCTGCAAGTAGAATAAGATTTCAATTATGCTCATTAGAATAATTTCTTCAATTCAATTCAAATAGAATAAATTTTAATTCCTGTCAAAGTAAATTAAGTTTCAATTTAGTTTGTTAGAATATAACTCTCAATTGATTTCACCTTAAATATTACTTTGCTTTCAAAAGAATAATTTTGATGAAAAAACATGTGTGTAGAAATTATGTGAGTTAATCTAGTTACATTTATATTTCATCTCAATCTCATCTTTTAAAATAAAAAATAGAACTCCTAGCATATATTGTGCACATGCACTTCACAAGTACACGGACCTTGGTTGACAATTAATGAAGTAATTTAACCTCCAATTAAATTACCCAACAAGAGGTATTTCATGAAAAGGGTTCTCATATGGATATGGTTTGTTGGAATCTATGAGAACTTAAAATGGTGGCATGTCAATATATTAGAGAAAAAATAGCAAAAACATCAAGAATTATATGAGATTGATCAAAAGCTCACAATGATTGTTGACCCTTCGAATATGGATTTATTCTTTGATTCCTGGAAACAAATTGCATTAGATATTGAAGGGAAAAAGAGGCATATACTAAATCAACAATAAGTAGAATGCATGCTTAAAATTTGTAAAATTTTAATTTTTGAAGGCGATAAAAAAAAAAAAAATCACAAATTTGCTTCCCAGTGAAGAAGAGAAAATAACATATGGGATATGGAGGGGGAAGTGGGCTGACATATATCCTCATTGAAAGAACTCCATGAGGAGACGATCCGATTCTCTGGGAATATATACTATGTTGGAGAAGGGGTGGGTATATATAATCAATTAGAGGTCATACAAGTTTATCTGAGAATGTTTTACGAGGGGGAAAATGCTAAAATCTAGAGGTTGATGACATTTGATGAACTGCAATCTAAGTTAAAATATTTTGCGAGGGAAAAAATCCCTAGGCCGGATGGTTGGCATGTGGAACTATTTCTACATTTTATGGATCTCATGGGTTCTAACCTACTTCATATTACTGAGGAATCAAGGATCTCCTGTAAGATTTATGGTGTTGTAAACTCTCAGTTTATTTCTTTGATTTATAAAGTATCAATGACAAAATATTTTATGGATTATAGGATAATTTCATTGTGTACTATTGTCTACAAAATTATTTCAAAGATTATTGCAACATAAATGAAGGATACCTTATCAAAATATATTGCACCAGAACATTTTTTTTTTAAACTGACAAATTCAAGATGTAGTGGTGATTACACGGGAATGTATGCACTTCATTAAGATTGGTCCCTCGGTGGAGGTAGTTGATTGGATTATGGCTTGTACCACCTCTGTAAACTTTACAATATTGATTAATGGGGTGCCTTCTCGGTTATTTAAGGCATCTAGCATAGATGTTCTCTATCCCCTCTTTTTTTTTGCTAGTTATGATGGGATGAGTATATTGATTTTTGAGGCTCATCATCGGGGTTCTTTCTCAGGGTTGCAGATCACCAAAATAATTTCCATCACTCACTTAATTTTTGTGGATGATCTCTTATTTCTTGGGAAGGCATCCATTGAGGAATGGAAAAATTTACATCATATTATCTTCTCTTTTGGTCATGCCTCTAGCCTTTATATGAGGCATATAAAATCTATGTTGATCGAAGCAACATCAAAGCCAAACATTTCTAAGGAAATTTCTAATATATTTGTTGTTGAGGTAGTCCTAATGGATTTGGGATTTAAATACCTTGGTTTCCACCTGAAAGAAAATAATTATGGCATTAGAGATTGGAGTTGGTTGATTGAAAAATTTAAATGTAGATTATCAAATTAATCTCTAAAGTGGCTGAAATTCAGAGGTAGGTTGATTATGGTTCAATCGGTCTTGTAAAGCAAAATTGTATATTGGAAGCATCTGCATTTATTTCCTTGCAATATCATAGAGTGAATTAATTATATTGTTTCTAATTTTATCTTGTCCAATTCCAACATCGTCAACAAAATTAATCTAGTTTGGTTGGAAGATATCTCCAAGAAAAAAGAGGATGGTGGACGGGGTATATTGAATATCAAGAAGATATGGCTTCATGGTGGGACAAATACATACAAAACCTATCTATGGATGGTATCATATTAAGCGATAAGGAGGATATTTTCACATGACATGTTAAGATTGTACTAGTGTTGATCTCTGTAAAGGAGGCTTACATGTATATCACGTGTTGAGCAAAGTCTTGTTGATAGGGGGTGTTTTAGAAAAAAATGGGTTTAGGAACTTCCTATAAAGCTTAAATGTTTTAGCTGGATGGTTGGGCGAAATAAGATTTTAACCTGGGATAATTTATTTCATAAGGGCTTCATTGGACCAGGAAGGTGTATAATATGTAGGGTTTTCACTTGAGGATGTGACACATATTATGATAATTTGACCATTTGTGGTCTCCATTTCGATTGTAGTGTTGAACACCTTAAAGATGTCTACTGATAAGAATACAACATCTGTGGATGCTTGTATAAAATACTAGAAGATGGGTTTACATGAATATTGATCTCTTGATTTCTATATTATGTGGGGCATTTGGAGGTGCATAAGTGCTTGCATATTTTGATAATATACAATTGAACATAAAGCACGCCCACATTAATATCTGTTCATTCTTCAATGAGATTGAGCCTGTGGTCAACAAGGGATAGTTGAGACACATCAAAATTGTAGATATCTAGAGTCGATACCTTGTGGGGTTTTCCAATGGGGCTGCAAATAAAAATTTATGTGGTAGTGGGACATACATTGTTTTAAATCCTGGTCAATACTTTCATTTTTGCTGGAACAGTGGGGGCGCTCCAACACTAGGGTGGGGATCATTTCACTTTGGAGTGTCATATATTTCGTTAAATGGTTATCCATTGAGGCGATGGATGTATTTGGTGACTCCAAGGTGGTTATGAAATGGGTTGCAAAGAAGACTTCCTTTGATCCTTCGATGATTTCCTATTGGATGAAAAGGATTAGGAACATCATTGATTAGTTCAGTGGGTTGACATTTACTCATATTTTCTGAGAACTGATTGGAAATGCTGATGCTTTATCTAAAATAGGCCACAAATACCATCCTAGGGAGATCATATCTCTTCCTTCATCACTGAAATATATCATGGGACTGAGAAACTCCACTTTACATGAGTAATATTTTTGCAGAATGAGGAACCTTTTTTGTTTTTTCCATAATCAAAACTAGCATGTTTCTCTTTAAGATGTTGTGAAAATATCTACAAATTTTTAATGTATGGAATATTTTTATGACTAATGCAACATGGGATACATGGACTATCATGTACATAAGGTATTCTCTAAAGAATGGTGGTTTTCAGAATGTTTTTTTTTTTTTTTTCTCGTAATTATTGTAAGTAACAATAACAACGGTCCTGTAATAAATGAAAACTTAGTAACAAAAATCTTGTAGTAGAATTCCATAAATTCAATCAATGCTCAACAAGCTAAATGAAATAATTATACTTACCACTATAACCACAACGAACCTTGCTAAAGAGAATGGTCCTTCCTCCTTAGCACAAAAATAGAAAAAATACATAACTTAGAACTTAATGCAATATGTCATAAATGGAACCACAAACTTGTTGAGTTTTCCATTAAATAGTCTCCAGAAAAATACAAATGCAACAATTCAAAGAAAATCAAGATCCAACCTCCTTTCGGGAGCAGGGAAATCCATTTTTAAACGACTTCATTTACATCTAATCTCGAAAAAATGACAATTACAAATAGTCTTGAGGATATTTCGATTCTCAAGTTAGTCGATAAAGTCTTAAACTGGAGGCTTTGAAAAATAATCATTATAGAACATATATAAATAAAGTTAGTGCTAAAGAAGATTGCCTCAATTGGATAGATAAATAGAAGAATTGGTATGATCGTAACAATCGTGATTGGAGCAGCCACACCATCAGAGAAAAGACAAGTCATCGCTACCATGAAAGACTATCTTGACCAACGTCTTTAACAAGTAAGAGAATGAGTGGAAAAAACCTTTAAAGTTAACTATGAGACTATTGGGATCAACACCATATAGAATTGATAGAGTAACATCATCTAGAATTGTTAGAGTAATAAGATCCTGAAATATTGGAGTGTCAACTTCCTATATCAACCAATCATCTTGTAGGCATCTTCCCAACACAGTGTCAAAAACTACCTGAAAACATCTATTATGCTTCTCAAATGCAAGCAAGACTTAATAGATTAGAACGACATATGGAATTAGTCTACCCGAGCCAAAAAGATAATATATTGAATAATATTGAATGAACAAGATGTGTTATCGAGAAAAAAATGGATTAAATGGTGATAAAAGGTAGTAATCAGGATGTTATTTTCTGAACCCAACAAATTGACACAAAATTGATAAAGAAATGAGTTTATAGCTATAAGGAGAGTGCCTCTTCTAAAAGTCATTTCAATGAGTATAATTTATAGTTAAAAAGTGATAATTATTTATTTATTTATTAATGAGATTCAAAAGACATATAAATTATTCCAAGACATCAACCAAATTTTATCTAATCATATATTACTATATGTAATGTGGTGAATATATACTATTAAACTAATTTATAATAGAGAAGGTGTCCCACTAGGAGATATATTGACACCTTCTCATGTTCAAGATGGAAACTCTTGAAAAGCAACAAAAGGATCAATAATTTGTTATAATGGTATTATGTGAAAGAGAAATTGGTTTGGAACAATAATTGGATTTGCTATCAAGCATTGGGAATCAATACTTAAGTGTCTACATGGCTTCTCGGATATGGGTAAATGTGTCATGTCTGCTTCATTGATAAAGTATAATTATTTTTATTTTTGTTTTTAATCCAATGGTGTTACATAAGACATATTATAGCTCATTTGAAGTGATTCTCTATTGGGTCAAATGGATTTTCTTCATATTTTATTTTCATTTCTTTGTTTATTAGACACCTTTGATTGAAGTCTCAAAGATTTGTAACATAGTGTGACTGAGCATAACTTGCATTTCATGAATAATTTTCTCACTCCATGGACTACAACAAAGCAATTATCTTATATCAATGGGATGATATCTTTGATGTCTCGATGATATAGATCTTTGGGGTTTAGATCCAAGAGGATTGAATGCTAAGAGAGGAGGAGAAAAAACGTTCTAAAAGACTTTTCCATGAGATTATAATTTATAGTTTAAAAAGAAGAAGAAGATACAAATTATTTATTTGTTAATAAATTTAAGAGAAGATGAGATTCAAAAGTCATATAAATTATTCCAAGACATCAAACACATTTTATATAATCATCTATTACCATATGTAATGTAGGTGAATATCTAGTCTTAAATTAATATATAATAGAGGAGGTGTCCTACTAGGAGATAGATTGGCATCTTCTCATGTTCAAAAGGGTTTTAACATGGAAACTATTGAAAATCAACAAAAGGATCAATAATTTATTATAGTGGTATTATGTGAAAGATAAATTGGTTTGGAACAATAATTGGATTTGTTATCAAGCATTGGTTATCAAGACTTAAGTGTTTGCATGGCTTCTAGGGTACGAGTAAATATGTCATGTTTGCTTCATTGATAAAGTATAAATATTTTTAGTTTAGTTTTAAATTCAATGGTGTTACATAAGCTAGATTATAGCTCATTTTAAATGATTCTCTATTGGGTCAAATGTGTTTTTTACATATTTTATTTTAATTTCCTGGCTTACGAGGTATCTCTGATTAAAGTCTCAAATATTTGTAACACAATGTGACTGCGCATAACTTGCATTTCATGAATAATTTTCTCACTCCATGGTCTACAACAAAGCAATTATCCTATATCAATGGAAAGATATATTTGATGTCTCAATGATCCAGATCTCGAGGGCTTAGATCCAAGAGGATTGAATGCTAAGAGAGGAGGAGAAAAAACATACATATCTACCATAAAACGGATCTGAATAAGAACATTTATAAAAATGCAATTGAATACATCAAAAAAATATGGAGAGAGAGAGAGAGAGAGAGAGTTGGAGAAACTTATTAAGAAGAACCATTACATGCAATGAGGCCAATTTTGGGACCTCTCCTTCACGACCTTTACTCTCTTCTTGTTGTCTTCTTATACGGTGTCTTTTTGTTGGAGTCAACTTTAACTAGGGCTTACTACATCATTGCATATCTATCAAGTTTCATTTTAAATAAAAATATGACTTTATGACTTATACATTCGAACTTAGACTATAACCCCCCAAGATTCGAATATATCCTCCCCCCTTAGGAAATGATGGTCCCAATCATTCAAAATGCTAAAAATAGAGGGACCTCATTATGGTTAATGTACCATTATGATTACAATATGGCATGAGCTAATGAAGAGAATGATTTTGTGTGGCTAACCCATAACGATGGGTTTGTGGATGAACTATAACCATCATGATTACAATGTGCCAAGTGTTAATGAAAATAAGGATTTTGTGTGGTTAAAGCATAACCATGGGTTAATGGATGACCTATAACCGGGTTGGAAATGACAATATTGGAGAAGGGTTTTGTGTGGTTGTGGGTTTGTGGATGACCCAAAACCATGGTTTTTTTTTCGAGCAATGGACCTCTTGTTGCAACTTTGTTGATAACTTTTACTACAAGTGATGAAATAAAATTCTGTCAAATAATCATTTGTCATATTGAAGAGAACTTTCCATTGATATAAGACACATACTTTGTAATGATTTGTGGAGTGATAAAATCATTCATGAAACTCAAGGTACATTTGTCCACACTACTTTACAGACATGTGCGACTTCAATTGATAATATATTTCAAACTAGAAAGCCAAATAAAATTATTTAATAAAACCCATATTAACTAACAAAAAAGTACTTTAAAATGAATTATTTTGCACCCTCCAAAGTGCTCTGTAAAGGTCATGACACTTGCATGAAGTTCGTTGAAAATTTATACCTTGCGTTCCATCCATTATTGTGCTTCTTCAGTTTCCATACCACCATGGGCAAACTGAGAAATGGTTAGAATGAGGTGATTTAAGCTTCTGTGGGTTTCATACAATTTTTTTAATTTATGGCATCTACAATAACAATGAATGTGAGAATACCAAGTGCATAAGGGCATAAAGGATGCCAAGGGTTTGTAGAGCAACATAAGTTATAGTAGAGGTATTTGAACCTTCATGCTGCAGACCAATGGATGTAATGAATCCATGTAAGAATTATCCTACAATGGTGAATGAAGATTGAAGGGTAGAAAACCTTATAATGATTTTAGACCAATTATGACACTTACAGTGTATGGCCAAGGAAATAAACTCGAAAAATGCCAAAAGGATATTACATATTGTTGCAAAACTTTGAAACTAAAGAATGCTTCAAATCCTCATTCCCACGGAGTTGTAACCTGCTATGATACCACTAATCGAGACCTCGATGGCTTAGATCTAGGAGGATTGAATGCTAAGAGAAGAGGAGAGAAAACATACAAATCTACTGTTGGGCCTTGAAATTGTCATTTACTTCCATTACATTTTCACTTATATTTCCATATTATCACCTTCACTCCTTCTCCATTTCATTATATTTACCTTACCATTACCATTATTGGGTTACATTTATGTCTTTACAAAATTTATTAATTCCTAGTATTTTTAAGTGAATTTGTGGTTAAAAATTAGAAAATAATATGCATATGCTTATACCTAACAAGTGGAATGAGATTGTTGCCATGTGTAGGTAAAAAAGAAGCTTCCAAAAGACCCTTATGTGGCTTCCTAAGGCCAAATTCGAATTTGAATGGAGAAGATCATGGAATCATGAGGATATGTGTCTCATTTCCTATTTGTATTGTAACTCTAAGAAGACATGTGCCTTATCACTTCCTATTTGGATTGTAACTCTAGAGATATAGGGAGAGATTCATGGACTCTCATTAATGAGATAGCTTATCATATTTTTGTATAAATAGGGGAAGATTTCTCCTATCATGTCATGGTGTAAAGTTGGAGAAGTCTCGGATGTACAAGTTAAGGTTATTCAGATCTTGAATAAAAATACTCATGAGTAATGTTCACCATGTTGTTGGTAATGCTTGCATTGGGATGTGTTCAATTTTGCCCATATCTCATAATTTTGGATTTATCATCTATAATGTGTGAGATTTAATTATCATATTTCTTGCATTTCTGTCATCATATTTCCTGCATTTCTGTCAGCATACACATTGCATCCATTTTCCTGCATTTCTGTCATCATATTTCCTGCATTTCTGTCAAGCATATTTCAATTCCTGCAAGTGCGTTACATTAAGATTTCAATTCCTGAAAGTGTGTTAGATTAATATTTCAATTCCTGCAAGTGTGTTAGATTAATAATTCAATTCCTGCAAGTGTGATCGCACACACTATATTTTCTTTTGAATTGATTTTCTTTCTTTTCGTTATTTAATTTCACAGATTAGTTGAATTTGATTTTCTTTCTTTTTGTTATTTAATTTCATAGATTAGTTGAATTTATTTTCTTTCTTTTCGTTATTTAATTTCATAGAGTAGTTGAATTTGTTTTCTTTCTTTTCGTTATTTGATTTCATAGGTTAGTTGAATTTCTTTTTGAGATTTCATAGATTATATAAATTTATTTTTGTTATTTTGTAGTTAGATTGATCTAAACTGAAAGACAATTTCTAGCACATACCGTGCACACATGCTTCACAAGTTTACGAAACCCCTGGGTTGACAAATTAAATGACAGAAAATCATTTTTCCCAACATCTACCATAAAATTGATCACAAGAACATTGCTAAAAATGCAATTGAATACATCACAAAAATATTGAGAGAGAGAGAGAGAGAGATTTGGAAACAAAGAATAATTGCATTAAGAAGAACCATTACATGCAATGGGGGAAATTTTAGGACCTCTCCTTCTCAACCTCCACTCTCTTCTTATTGCCTTATTATAAGGTGTCCTTTTGATGGAGTCAACTTTAACTAGGGTTTACTCCATCAATTACATATATCAAGTTTCCTTTTACATAAAAATATGACTTTATGACTTATACATTTGAACTTAGACTATAACCCCCCTAAGTTGAATCAATCCCCCCCTTATGAATTAATGGTCCCTATCATTCAAAATGCTAAAAAAGAGGGACACCATTATGTTTAATGTACCATCATGATCTCAATATTCTATGAGCCAATGAATAGAAATTTTTCATGTGGTTAACCCATAAATGTGGGTTTGTGGATGACCCATAACCATCATGATTACAATGTGTCAAGTGCCAATGAAGAGAAGGGTTTTGTGTGGTTAACCTGATAACCATGATTTGTGGATGACCCATAATCAATTTGGTGATGACAAGATTGTAGAAGGGTTTTTTTTGGTTTACCCATAACTGTGGATTTGTGGATAACCCAAAATCGTGGTTTTTTTTTTTTTTTGGTAATTGACCTATTGTCGCAATTTTGTTGATAACTTTTGCTACAGGTGATGCAATAAAATTCCATCGAAGAACCATTTGAGGTATTGAAGGGAAATTTCCATTGATATAAGGTACTTACTTCATAATGATCTATAGAGTGAGAAAATAATTCTTGACACTCAATATTCACATGGTCACACTGCTCTACGGACATGTGTGACTTTAATTGATGATATATCTCAAACTAGGAAGCAAAATAAAATTCCATAAAAACCTCCATTTTAGCTAACGAAAAATAATTTAAAATGAGCTATCATGAACCCTTTTAAGTTCTCTATAGAGGTTGTGGTGCCTACGTGAAGTTCATCGAAGATTGTTGTCCTACGTTCCATCCATTATTGTTCTTCTATGGTAGAAATATCACCATGGACAAGACGAGAAATGACTGAAATGAGGTTGTCCAAGCTTATATGTGTTGCATACAATTTTTTTAAGCGATGGCATCTATAATAAAAATTAACGCTAGAATACCAACTTTAGATGGGAAAAAATGATGCCAAGGGTTTGTAGAGCATCATAGGTTGTTGTAGAGGTCATGGAATCTTCATGCCGCAAACCAATGGATGTAATGAATCTGTGTAAGAATGCTCGTGCAATGGTGAATGAATATTCAAGGGTAGAAAACATTATAATTATTTTTGACCAATTGTGATAATTATAATGTATGGCCCAACAAATGGACTCCAAAAATTCCAAAAGGAGGTTTGAAATTGCTGCAACATTTTGAAATTGAAATATTCTTCAAGCCCTCATTCCGATGGAGTCTTAATCTACTCCAATACCACTTATCTGAATCCTGGGTTTAGATATAAGAGGCTTGAATTATAAGAGAGGAGGAGAGAAGACATATAGATGTGCCATAAGACTTATCACAAGAACATTGATAAAAATGAAATTTAATACATCACAAAAATATAAGATAAAGAGAGAGAAAGAATTGGAGAAGAAGAAGAATTCCATTAAGAAGAACCCTTACATGCATGATGCCAATTTTGGAACCTTTCTTCTCGACCTTCATGCTCTTATCATTGCCTTCTTATAATGGGTCTTTTTGATGGAGTTAACTTTAACTAGGGTTTAATCCATCAATCACACACATATCAAGTTCTCTTTTACATAAAAATATGACTTTATTACTTATACATCCAAACTTAGACTATAACCCATAAGATTAAGATCACTCAAATAGTTCAACATAATTTGATTTCAACACCTGTAAAAAAAATTGTCTAAACAAATGGTGCGTTGGACTCACTAGTCAAGGAAGAAGCAAAATTTATAGTTTCAAAAGGTCCTCTCACACAACCTAATTGTGGTTTCTATAGATGTTAAGCATCAATATCCCTCTCCTTGGTTATTGTATTGATTTTGTTTATAAAAATGCATTTAAGTGTGTCAACCATTTAAGCATTTCAAATTTAGGGAGATATGGATGAATAAAATCTTCACTATTTCCACTTTGGAAATAATCACCATGAAGCATATACCTATAATATCCCATGGAAGAAGATCAAAGGCAAGTAGAAACAAAAGGAGGGAAAATATAGAACTCTTAATCCTATTAGATTCTGGTTGTTTAACACCAATGCAACTTTCCACATGAAATATCAAAGATATTTCTTTGAAGAATTGAATGACAATGTAGATGGTGCAATACAATTTACAGATGAATCCAATCCTAAACCTATCAAAATTGGAAAAATCAGGCTCAAATTTTATGGATTACGAAACTTACTTTTGCACAATGTTCTATATCTTCCTGAGTTGCAAAGGAACTTATTGCCCCTTGTGAAAATTTGACAACATGTTCATTCCATCATTTGTTCAATGGAAAAATTGAAGTAAGAAGGTATTCCAACAACATGGTTATCAAGACATGATGCAAGCATGGAATTGTATTGAAGCTAAAAGGGGCATTTTCTTAGGCACAATTCTACATACCTTTCTCAACATGATGAAGGTACATTGTCTCATAGTCTCTTGTGGCATTCTAGATCTAGGCTCATTTATGAAAATATCTATGTATTGAAGGAAAATGATGTTATTGGTTTTCCTAACATTCTAAGGAATTTGAAGCAATGTGAGGCTTGTATCCTTGGAAAACAAAACAAGAAACCATATCATGCTTCCAATTTGAGAACATGTAGAAAACTACAGTTGATACACTTTGATTTTTGTGGCCCCGTGCCTATTCCATTTGTTTTTGGAAATAGGTATATCATGACTTTTATTAATTACTATACTAGGATGTGTTGGGTTTATTCGTTGAAACAAAATTCTCAAGATTTTGAAAAATTTTCATCTATGGATTGAAAATGAATGAATCCAAGGGGATCCTATATTGGGCTAAATATATATGGCACAACCACAAGGTGTGTGTGGGGAGCGGGGAGGGGGGGGGGTGGGGGGGATATATGTGGTTAAATATACATGTAATGTGTAAATGCATATATAGTAGCGTCAACCTAGTAATTAAGGGCCAAAATGTGCAATGTGTCAATAGGTATATATAGAGATCATGTAGTCATTATCAAGGACATGTGATTTGGATGTATGGAGGTATTTAAGTATTTGGAGGAGTTTATATTATTATTTAAAGAGCTATTGTATAAATTGTATCTCTTATCTATATTGGTGTTTTACTCCATGCTCACATTGGTGTACATGGTGTGTGCTTTTAAGTATTTGAATGATAATATTTGATATCAAGAGCAAATGATCCAAGGGTTTCTTTCCTCAAGCAAGACATCTTGGCATTTTAACTATAAATTTTTTCTAGGAAGTCTCAAATAGTGAAATTATGAGAAGATCGAGGAGAAATAACAAAGTATGTGTCAAAATTTCAAGTTTTGGTTCGCTATAACTTTGGAGATATAACCTATGGAAGCAAGGATTTGTGACTAATCCTAAAAAATCGTCTCAAATGAGTCATATTTTTATTTTCACCATAAAATATTTTGGGGGAAGGTTCAAATAAAAAAACCTTTTAGATACATAGGATACATATTAGGGTATAGGTGGTAAAAATTTCAAGTTTTGGTTCAATATTTTTCAAAGATATACCCTATGAATTTTAGGGTTTGTGAATAAACCTTGAGCCAATTTCAAACTATTCAACTTGGACATTTCATTATAATTTATTTCCTAGGAAGATTTAGACAAAAACAATTTTCCAATAAATGTTTTAGTCTAGGAGATGAGGTAACTCGACGAATGAACTTGTTTATTGCATTAGCCATATCTTGAATTTAGACGTGAGTGGAGAGACTCTTGGGATTCCAATTCCAAGGTATCTTGGTTTGCTAAAATGTATAACTGAGAATATTTATAATATTTACAATAATCCTTTCGGATTAGGTGTCAACGTTCCCCCCCTTAATCTGAAGGGATGTTGGTGAGTCCAAGCATCATTCTGAATCTTTCAAACTTTTCTCTTCCACGCACTTTGGTGAAGATGTCTGCAATCTGCTCATTTTTGGAACAATGGCATAGGTGGATTGTCTTGGCCTCAACATGACGTATAATCAAATGGTATTTTGTATTGATGTGCTTTGTTTCTTGTCAATCAAAAGTGGATTTGAATGCACTTATTTCTCTTGAAAATCTTTAAAATTTTTCTAGAGTCACACAATTTCCTTTGTTGCTTCAGCTGCTGCCACATATTCTGCCTCAGTTGTGGAATATGCTAGAAATGATTGTTTGTGTGACCTCCATGAGACAATTACTGATCCAAGACTCATAACATAACCTGAAGTAGATGCCCCAGTTTCTTTATCTCCATCGAAGTTTGAATCAGAGTATCCAATCAAGCTGAAGTCGCCCACCTGTGTATACTTAAGTCCAAAGTCTTGACTCTTCCCTTCAAGTAATTTAGAATACTTTTTGCAGCATACCAATGACCCTCACAAGGCTTTTGCATAAAAATGAAGAGGATTTCAAAAACAAATGAAATGTGTGGTCTGGTAATAGTCAGGTAGTTGAGAATTCCTATGAGTTGTCTATACTTCGTTGCATCCTCAAATTATTTTCCTTCTGTGGATGTAAGCTTTAAGTTCTGTTCCATTGGAGTAGTCAAAGGATTGCACTCATACATGCCAAAACTGTTCAATAGATCTCCAATTTACTTCTTCTGAGAGAGGAATATAAAATTCAGATATTGAGCTACTTCAATACCAAGATAATAGTGAAAATAGCTAAAATATTTCATTTCAAAACCTTTCCTCAATTCCTTCTTTATGGATGTAATGTAGCTCTCAATGTTCCCTGTCATAAAAATATCATCTACATACACCACAAGATATACAACTAATTTTCCAACTTTATTGACAAACAAAGTTGCATCATCAAGATCATAATGTTTGAAGTTGAGTTTCAGAAAATGCTCAGTTAAATTCTCGTACTAGGCTCGCGGTGCTTGATTGAGGCCATACAAGGATTTTAAAAGATTACATACTGTGTGTTTCTGACCCTTCACAACAAATCCTTCTGGTCGAGACATAAAAACTTTCTCTTTCATAGCTCCATTTAATAAAGCAATTTTTACATCCATTTGATGGACTCTCCAACCATTCTGAGTTGCCAAGGCAAAGAGTGTCCAGATGGTATCCCATTTTGTTGTGGGGGAAAAATTATCCTCATAGTAGACCCCTTCCTTTTGTGCAAAACCTTTTTCCACAAGGCTGGTTTGTACTTGTCAAGTGAGCAATCTACTTTATACTTGTTTTTAAAAACCCACTTGCAACCAATTGGTTTTGTTCACAATGGAGGATCAACCAACTTCCAGGTGCCATTCTTTATTTCCATTCATCAAGAGAAGCGACTTATTTGAAGGAAGTTGGTTCGAAATCTGTAGACAATTTCATTTCAAAATCATAAGACACATCCATATCAACCGATGAATCAAGATTGTCTACATCACCTCCATTTTGTCTGGTTGAGCTTCTTGTTCCTGTATTTCCAACCTCATCAAGACAAACACTTTCAAGTGTGTTTGTCAACCATTTTGGAGGACCCTATGAGATGGCCTAGGTTGCTCAATTGAATGAGATGGGGTTGAATCAAGATTTAGTCTCCCAATTATGTTAATCACATCACTCAAAGTGTCATCAATTGTTGGAGATTCTTTCTAGGGAGAGAGTGCTTCAGAAGAAGATTCCACAAATTGATCCAATATAGGAATCCCCACTTCAGGATGTTAATACATTCATGGAATTTTAAAAATTTCCTTTAAACTTAATTATACCTTCATTTCATGATCACCTTATTATAAAATGAAACAACAATCTTAATATGTGAGCTGCAAGTATTAAGCAGATTAAATACAGAATATCAACACATAATTATCATGCACCTGGACAAAAAATATAAGTGGAAACCCATAAGGGAGAAAACCACATCTTATTATTGTTGTGATGCAAAGGCAAGCTCCAACTCCCTCTCACCACTGATTTTTTGTAGGCTCCAACCTACAGGAGGCTACTACCTCAAATTCTACAAGCTAAAAATTTCAAGGAAGTTCCAACTCCCATCGGTTTTCTGCAGGCTACAACCCACAGGACGCTCCTACCTCAACCAACTCCAACTAGACATATATCAAGCTACAACTTGAAACAGAAGCACCAACTCCCATGTATTTTTCTGTAGGCTACAACCCATAGGAGGCTCCTACCTCAACCAACTACAATTAGACATCTATCAAGCTACAACTTGATATGGAAGCACCAAATTCCTCACTCTACAATAAAATCATATGCTGATTTACCTGGATATCAACTCTGTTTCCCTCCTTCTTCACTACTTCCCTTCCAACCTTAAAACCTGTTTCATATCAGCTCTGGATATTCACATCATCTCTATCTTCTCTCTCTCATCCTTCCTTTCTCTAACATTCTACAACTCTCTTACATTCTCCTACTCTATTCAATTCTACAACTTTTTAACTTCTTCTGCACTCTTCAAATCTGTTGCATCCTCTCTCTTTATTCTTCTAAAATTCGTTCCGTTCTGCACATGGATATTACCTATTTTATACAGATACCTTCATGACTGTTTGCATTCTCTATGGGAATATGAAGTGAACAGACATGAATCTTACCTTTCACCCACTCATTTCTTCACTCAGAATATTCCGAATGTTACAACAATATGTACAATTATTACAGTATCAAATGGATTTTTTCTTTGCCTGTGAGACTTGCCTTTGCATCACAAACAATATAAAAATAAATAATACATTTACAGCTACAATCAATTAATTTACTCAGCCCTTTTAGTTTCTTAGCTTTACTGTGTGTTTTTCCTCTTCTGCTTGTTTTCATTTTGTCTTTTCTATTCCTGCAGTTATATTTCAACTGTGTTGCATAATTGCCCTTTTTGCCTGACTCAACCCATGCTGTTGCACTATTCTGCACAAGCTCCGGGTCCTTTTTCTTACCTGAGCCTTTCTTTGTTGTGTTCATACTTTTCTTCTAACACACAACTGCAACTACATAGCACTGTTCATCTTGTCTGTCTTCTTTAACCAAACCTGATGCAAACTACCAGAATATGCCGCGGAAAATGAGTTTTAAAACTCCACACAAAATTTCCCTTTACACGCAATAGGGCTAAACCTTGGAAGGTCACAACATACATATGCGCGAGAATCAAACAACGGAATTTAGTAACATACACAGACCATATATAAGTCTAAATTAATGTGTAAACCCCAAACCAACAAAACTATGTGGGATTTTCCTACCGGAGGGTCCCACATAGTTCTGACCAATCGCAGCCAATCGCACTTCACGAACTTTACAACATAACCTTAAGAGTTAAACTCTATTTCTTGTGGGATGCGATGTTGCGTAGGGTTGACACGTGTCCCTCCACTTCGCATCACAAAACATTAAAGTTCCCTTGCGGTTGCCTTAATGCTATCCCCTAAATGTTACGATGTGTGATATCGCTTCCAAGCCACTGCAATCTCCACCATTGGCTTGTCCTTGATTCAACGGTCCACACAATGTCCCCACCGATTCACTTCGCATCGAAAAACTTTAAAATTCCTTTGCATTCGCCTTAATTCTATCCCCTAAATTTTGCGATGTGTGATATCTCTTCCAGGCCGCTGCAATCTCCGCCGTTGGCTTGTCGTGGATCCGGCGGTCCACACAATGTCCCCATCGATTCACTTCGCATAACAATCTAATAATCTTAACTTGCGAAAACTCTTAACATATACTCCTATTTTCTGCGATGTGAAAAAACATTGTGGTTGCGACGTACTTTATCACCATTGATCAGTGTTGGATCTATGGTCCCCGTCGAGTTTTCAAATCTGATTGGTTTCGTTCTGCGTTAACACAATATACAAGTCCTATGGCCTCGCTTGTGCTTGCAAATCCGATTAGTCCTCTTGTTGTGTGATAAAATACAAATGTTTGGTTTCAACAGAGATTTGAAACAACTGATTCAAAACAAGGAACCAAATCAAAGCACAAAACACTCAGAGTTTGTTTGGAAATGAAGTACTGTTCTAAAACAAAGATCCCGATCAAACACAAAACACTTAGAGTTAAATTGGAAATGGAAAACTCAGAGTGAAGCCCTTAGATGGCTGGTTTTTACATTTACTTCTACTTTTTTGTTCTCCACTTCTGCTTCTCTGTAGCTCTTTTATGCTTTCTTACTGCATTGTTGCCTGATCTGCTCCTTTGCCTTATTGTTGGTTCTGGTGCTGCTCCTTTGTGCTCCTTTGCTTCATGACTCTGCCTTTGCTCCTTGTCTACCTTAACTTCTTTTTCTCTTTTGCTACCTTTGCTGCCTTTGCTTCTAAAGTTTCTCCTTTGTCTTTGTTGATGGTCTAATGCTTCTCCTTACCTCTCCGCTGATCCTCTACCTTTTTATGTTTTCTTATTGCATTATTTCCTGATCTACTTCTTTGCCTTATTGTTGTTGCTTCTCTACTTATTTGCCTTAATGATATTTTAGGTGGTGCTTCATTGTGCTCCTTTGGAATCAATGACAATATTTCCAACAATCTCCCCCTTTGGCATTGATGGAAACACTTCCTCCAACACTCCAATACTTCTTCCAAGACTTCCTCCCCCTTTCATTCTAAGAGGTGTCTTTCTTCCTCTGCTTGATTTTTAGAAGAGTCTTTCTTCTTCTGCTTGCCTTTCCTCCCCCTTTGAAATCAATGGAAAAGTGTTGCACATTTCCCAACGTAGTTTCTGTCTTTGCACTATTTCTCTCTAAGTTGTGTTTAGGCCTTCTTCTTCTAACTTTATACCTTGCTGTTCCAGACTAGTGTATCAGAGTTGTTGGGAGAACACTTTGGGAATCATTGAGCTTGTATTTATATACATAGTAAGTTGATACCATCCAAAAACTCGAACTCCTTGCACTTGTATAAAGTTGAAAGTGATGATAAGGACACTTCATAGAACACATTGTACTAGACTTATATAATCAGAGATGCATCATTGGAATGATACTAAAGTACCGAGAATGCTCCATATGACATATAAAGTCTGCTCCAAATATAATTTAGTCTATATTATCATCTTCATCTGAGATACGTATCTGTTGAGGAAGGTTGTAGATGGAATATGTCTTCTTCTGCTATACACATATGCAGTACACATCTGTTCAAATATGATGATGCCAATATATATTGTGTAGCCGTGGTTCAACTTTACTGCCTGTTGTTGGTGATATGTGCTAGACTGCTAACAGGGATATTACACTAACATCCGAAAGGTCCTTGATACTGATGTGAACACTGAATCACACCAGAACATACAACTTATTGTAAGATTAGACAACATCTTTCAATTTGAGAGAACAGATGACTCTTATACTATACAAAGTACTTTAAAAAACAAACCCTTGAGGCTAGATACATTAAATGCATTGGTCAGTCTCAGTTATCAACTCTGCAATTTTATTTATGACATAAGGGGGTATTTTTTTCAATGATTAACCTTTCTGCAATGGTGAAATACCAGAAATTCCTTTATGTTGAAGTAGGCTTTAGATGAATCAATAAAATACTCTTGAGCTTCAAATGGTAATATTAACACAACTAGTCCTTCATACTTCAGATACTTTAACTGTTCTATCATGATGATCTTCAACAAAACATCTTCAAGTTGTTTAATTGAAATCTAAACAAATAGACTTCACACAATTTTATGAATGATCTTAAGAAAGAGGCCTCGAAGATATCTCTGTACTGACTTGAGGAAGGCATGCAGTTATATCTAGAAATAGATACTGCTTCAATGCTCAATATAATACTTCAAGTGTAAACAAGATAATGATCCTTTAGCACTGTTATTGATCTTTTCATGCTTTAATAATGCATATAATGCTAGGAATACTACCTTGATGTACTTTTCCCATAATACTCTTATCTTGAGGACTTGTACCATACCACTGCTCCACTGATAACACTTGGTATTCTGCTAATAGGCCGACTGCTTTTTCCAAATACCAATTGATACTAATTTGATAAATCATGTAGTAATTTCACTTCATCTCGCACATGCACCCATAGTTAAGACAACCTTCATAGTTTCTACTATTGAGCTCTCCACAAAAATAATCAATATATTGAATCTGATATTGGCATCATTAACCTTTTTCTTATTCTGTCATTCTTTTTTAAAAGAATATCACTGCATATTCCTTTCTAGGACTGCTCCAGAATCATTGCTGCTATATATACACTTCAATTTTTCTAACATAATGATCTTCGGGAAGATGGAGCCAGCCGGTATATACAAGGGGTTTTTAAGACGCAGCAAGGGTTGATAGCATGCACATGAAGTACAAGTAGGCTTAAAAAGGGGATATCTTTACTTTCTTTACTTCGAATCTACAAGGGCAGACCACTCATATTTTTATCACTCATTTAACTTCTTTCCTCCAAGGGGCCTTCTATAGATGAGTGATGTAATGATATAATGATGATAAACATTTCTCTTACTCATCCTTCTTAATTTTGTTTCATTGTTAACTCTTGTAGTGTGATGCATCGTGTGATCATCCTCTATGGATCTTTCCAGTTCTAAAGTGTGAAACATAATTTTTGTGATTTTAACCATTCATCACTTAGTGTGCTGTTGTATTCTTAGCTTACATGCTCATGACTAATGTTCCCTCTACCACCATAGCTGCTTGTTGCCTTCTCTCCTTCCATCAACCTATTGGTTATTTAATGCTTCAGGTATCCTTCTTCCTCTATAGTTCTCTGTTAGAGAAATTGTCCTTTCCCATCCTGAACTTTTAGCTGTTCTTATTCCAAGGAGCTCTTCTTAGACTACCTTTTATGGGGACTATTTATGAACTTCTATCCCCCTAGGATGTTGCTTATTATCTATTACTGGTTGGATATTTGCGTTGCTTCCTAGAGAAGCTCCCCCTGAGACTATGATGGGTTCATTATGTTAGTGAGGTAATAGGCTCCCCATTTCTCTTTTCCTTCCATAATTTATTAGGGTTCTTCATAATGTCTGCGCTTCTTTTTAATTCACAGTTTTGTCTGATTTGATTGGATTCCGTCATCTGTCTATAGTTATTTAATGTATATGGAATCTTACAATATTTTGCTTTGTGACCAAGCTTGTGGCATGAATAACATCTTATTTTACATAAGTAAGATTGAGCTGATGTATGGAATTTTGTTCCCCTTTTTTAACACAATTTACATTCAACAGATTTATGTCCAAATTTATTGCAGGAAAAACAATAGCAATGGAAATGATTTGTGTACATGGTGGCAGATTGTCTTCTCCATTTGTTTGCTTGAGGTAGTCCTTTCATTGGCTGCATCTTTAGTTGGTTGGACTGGATTTTCTTTCTCTTACAGTATGGCGCAATATGTTCAGGTTTGTGATAGGGAAAACAAGTGATACTTCTCATAGGATGAAAGAACCTCCTTTGACAGCTTCCAAATTTATTCAATTCATATTTAGGAGTGTATGAGCCTTTTTCAGCTGATTGTTTCTTCATTTCTTTCTTTGTCATTTGAGGTTGCTGCTTGTTTCTGTTTACTTCATTGCAAATCATGTTCATGTTGGCTTCTACTTCTGTAGGAATATTTTGAGCTGCTTCATTAACCTTTACAACTTAAAAAAAATGATATTCTTGTTATCTTCTACCTTGGACTTACTGGTTTCTCCTTCGTAGCCTATCCCAACCTTTATGAGAGGAGATATTTGAGCATTTAGTATTTTGTCCAACTATTCAGAGCTTTTCATTCGTGGAGTGTTCATAGATAATTACCTTTGGGCATTTTCTAATTTCTTTCTCAGGCATACTACTTCTTATTCCAATTTCTCTTGCTCATGATTTTTATCTTTAATTTGATTTAGCAGAATGTCTTCCACCTTCTTATATTCTTCAAGTTCTACTTTCAATTGAATGAGGTTTTCCGAATTTGGTTCTTCCTTTACATATTTCAAGAGAATGTTTTTTATGTTTTCTGCACTTGAGTTTAAGTCTATCTATTTCCTCTAGGGAACTCATTAGCTCCCCCTTGAGATCTACCTCACCTTCTTCCTCATCTTATAGAAGGAATCCTTTAGGCTCTTCCTTGGCCATCAACACAAATTCAGAGGTTCCTTCTTCATTTGAGGATTCATCTAAGCTTTCATATGCACTGTTATCTTGCTGAGCATAAAAATATTTTCTATTGAATCTCTTCCCTTTCTAATAGTTATTTAATTTGGTTTTCTCTGTCTCTTGTGGCTAGTTCTATGTTTTATTATGAGGAAATTTAGATGCATAGTTCCCCACTCTTCCATAGTTAAAGCATTTAAATGGAAGTTTACCTTTATACTTGTCTGTGCATCTATCCAATCTTCTGACAAATTTGGCCTCTTCTTCATTAGAGCAGGAGCATGTATCTTTTTTTTCTTCTTTGCGCTTATCTACATTAAAGGCTGCCTCCCTCACATTTGACTTCCCCTTTGGAAGTCTCATCTCATAGGCCATCAATTTTCCAAGCAATTGGTTCATGGTCAGTGTTTCCCAGTTTTTTGTTCCTCTATGGAAGAAACGTTAGGGTTAAACCTGGATGGTAAAGATCTCAATATATTTTGTAAAATTATACATTCCTTAATGGTTTATCCTAGAGCTTTCATGTTATTCACAACTTCTGCAACCTTTAAGAAGAAACTAGCTACATCTTCGTCTTCATTCATTTTTACATTTTCAAACTAACCTCTATAGGCTTGCAATTTTGCCATCTTCACCTTTTTATCCCCCTCATGGATATTTTCTAAAGTATCCCATATATATTTGGCAGTCTCACTATGCATTACTTTGATAAATTGTGTGTCACACAGACCGCTCAAGAGTGCATTCATGGATTTTGCATTAGCTATGAAGTTTTGCTTGGCTTCTTTCTCTGTGTCAGTATCCTTTGGAGCATATCCTTCTTCCACATCAGCCCAAAATTCTATTCCTAGAGACATTCAGGGAAAATTTTAAGGATGGAAATGTATCTTAAAGTTTATAAACGTTGGCGAATCTCACTAGTCCATGACATGAAATATGTAAAATGTTTGGCGATATTTAAGTAAATATATTCAAATTTCTAATAATTTTATGTAGTCTCTATATAAAATTTGGCCATTTTTAAGGTAAAAGAGTTTTAAACCATAAAATTTGGGTGAATATTAGCCCCTAAAATTTTCCCTGGAGACATTATGTATGTCCTCATTCTTATTTTGCAGAAGGCATAGTTTGTGCTAGTAAACAATGGGGCTTTACTTGTTGAACATCCTTCTAGGCTAGCCATTTTGGGGACCAGATCTTCTCTGTGCTTGTTAAACTATATGTAAGGAATCCTTTCGTTCGATATGTCTGTTTAAACCCTTAGTTAAACTGAGAGGGGGGTGGGGGACCTCACGACATCTAATTTTAAATCTTTAAACTTAATTATACCTTCATTTCATGATCACCTTATTATAAAATGAAACAACAATATTAATATATGAGCAGCAAGTATTAAGTAGATTAAATACAAAATATCAACACATAGTTATCATGCACCTGGACAACATATATAAGTGGAAACCCGTAAGGGAGAAAACCACATCTTATTATTGTTGTGATGCAATGGAAAGATCCAACTCCCTCTCACCACTGATTTTTTGTAGGCTCCAACCTACAGGAGGCTACTACCTCAAATTTTGCAAGCTACAACTTGCAATGAAGTTCCAACTCCCATCTATTTTTTGCAGACTACAACCCACAGGAGGCTCCTACCTCAACCAACTCCAACTGGACATCTATCAAGCTTCAACTTGAAATGGAAGCACCAAATCCCATGTATTTTTCTGTAGGCTACAATGCACAGGAGGCTCCTACCTCAACCAGCTACAAATAGACATCTATCAGTCTACAACTTGATATGGAAGCACCAACTTCCTCACTCTACAATAAAATCATATGCTGATTTACCTGGATATCGACTTTGTTTTCCTCCTTCTTCACTACTACCCTTATAACCTCCAAATCTGTTTCATATCAACTCTGCATCTTCACAACATCTCTATCTGCTCTCTCTCATCCTTCCTCTCTCTAACATTCTGCAATGCTCTTTCATTCTTCTGCTCTTTTCAATTCTGCAGCTTTTTAACTTCTTCTGCACTCTTCAAATCTGTTGCATGCTCTCTCTTTCTTCTTCTAAATTTTGTTCTATTATACACATGGATATTACCTATTTTAATACCTTCATGACTGTTGGCATTCTCTTTGGGAATATGAAGTGAACAGACATGACTCTTTCCTTTCACCCACTCATTTCTTCACTCAGCATATTCCGAATGTTACAACAATATGTACAATTATTACAGTATCAAATGGAGTTTTGATTTGCCTGGGAGACTTGCCTTTGCATCAAAAACAATATAAAAATAAATAATACATTTATAGTTACAATCAATTATTTTACTAAGAACTTTCAGTTTCTTAGCTTTGCTGCGCATTTGTCCTCTTCTGCTTGTTGTCCTTTTGTCTTTTATGTTCCTACAATTATATTTCAACTGTGCTGCATAACTGCCGTTTTTGCTTGACTCAATCCATGCTATTGCACTATTCTGCACGAGCTTCGGGTCCTTTTTATTACCCGAGCCTTTCTTTGCTGTGTTCAAAATTTTCATGCTAACACACAACTGCAACTACATAACACTATTCATCTTGGCCGATTTCTTTAACCAAACTTGCTGCAAACACTACAAGGAAAAGACCCTCTAGCGAAGGTTATAAAGGAGGCTTTTAGTGTTATAAAATTGGCAAAAATTGTCAAAAGAACATTTTCTACAACATCCATTTATGGTTACGGAGGTTTTGGCGGAGCTTTTAACAGAAATTCAACACAACTAAAAAAACTAGGCGGCCAGAGGTTATTACAGATGTTTTTTTCATCGGTGTGGTACTAAGGTTTCAACGCACCGGTGCGTGTCATCTAGATGGTGGCCTCGGGGCAGTCCAAGGTGCATGCACTAGGCCGTCAAGGTATAAAATCGCACCGGGCGCAGTGTTGGTGATACAACGCATGGGGCCATTCTAATTGGTCTTGGGATTTGTGCAGTTCCCATAAGTCGTCTAAACGCACAGGTATGTAGAATTATAGAAACACACCAGTCCGCCGTATTAGACAAACGCACCGAGATTTATAATTAGTATTGGTATTTGTGCGGTGCTCATAGGTCATACAAATGAACCGGTGCGTAGTCTCATATAAATGCACCGGTGCGCAATATTACACAAATGCACCGATATTTTTAATTGGTTTTGGTATTTGTGCGGTGCCCATAGGCCGTAGAAATGCACCGGTGTGCTGCAGCATAAAAATGCACCGTTGTACAGTAACTAACATGTACCGGTGTTCATTTTGTATTTTCTCTTTTAGAAACATCGATTGACAGGTACCACAGATTTTTAAAATTCATTATTCACTAAAAGCTCTATACATCTTATAACAAGATTATACATCACTTTTATTAATGCATTTGAATGTGATGTTTGGATTAATTTGTTATATCATATCATAATTATTGTGCTTTTTTTAAATTCATTATTCATCAAAAGTCGACACATATATATATCTTATAACAGCATTCATATGAATTAAATTTTTATTAGTGCATTTGAATGTGATGTTTGGATTAATTTGTTATATCATATCATCAAATTTCACATCTCTTCATTATAATATTTAATCATCCATAAATTTAATCAGTGATGTTACATTTCACAACGATAATGGAGAACACAATAGAATAAATTAAAACATATTTTATTATATATATATATATATATATATATATATATATATATATATATATACATATATATATATATATATATATATATAAGACACCTTACGGTATAAAAATGTATGTTGTATTGTATCCTATTATTTTGAATTAATATCTAT
The DNA here is from genome assembly GCA_034641835.2 of Pinus albicaulis. Classification (NCBI taxonomy): domain Eukaryota; kingdom Viridiplantae; phylum Streptophyta; class Pinopsida; order Pinales; family Pinaceae; genus Pinus; species Pinus albicaulis. The sequence goes on along the minus strand of CM076575.1, from coordinate 350,716,848 downwards.
GTCCATTACATTAAACAAAATGTCTCGATTTCATACAAATATTTCAAAATATAATCTATTGTTTGTATTCCAAACATAGTGACGTACGTATTTTTGCTGAATCCACATTTACTAGAGCTACTTCCATGACTTGGGGGTTATTTTCAGGAATGTTTTGTTCACAGTGTTGATTGTTTTCTTCTTCTTCACCTTCCATATACAAACATAAAAATAAACTGTAATGAGTGTATATACATTAGTGAGAATAATGAAAATTGCAATATTAAATAATATACATCGATGTAAATCGAAAATAAATGACGTACCATAGCAACAATTGACTCATAAACTATACACATTCTTTCAAAACCATGTACCAGGCCATCTTTCAAGATTTCATCTGTTGGCGCAGTTCCATAATTTGTTTCCTGCAAGTTTTATACCCCATAACAAATCAGATATTTAATATAAAAGTTTTTTTTGTTCTATTAATTATAGACAAAGCTAAGTAAAACAAGATCGATATATGTTTACAAATTCCACAATTAATTTATGATATGCCAACATATACTCACAACCCATATTTAACCCATTTTCAATCAATTTGTCTGATGGTTCTTCTTTTTATATTAGCACCTGTTTGAAGACATTCAATGATGGTTTTTGTGTATAAAAAAAAAAAAGAAAAAAAAGAAAAAGAAATCTAGTTAAGTTGTTATAAAGAAGTAACAATTACTCACAAACTTAGATATTAACCATTTTCTTCCTCGTCGTCCTGTTTTATGTGCTGAATGGGTTCCATTTTCTTTTCTTTTCTGCAATAAAATGCTTGAAAATTAACATTTAATGTTAAATTGTTTATTTATTGTATCTAATGATCGAAAAATTCAATGATTACATGTTACATTTGAAGCACGTTGTTGTTGAGATGTCTCCTCCTACGATGCAATTTTGTGCATTTCATTGACCATCTCTTTGTATCCTTTTTTGGACATTCCTACTGGCATATTTCTGATATCAGCTCGTTCAGCTTTTGAGATTTTCGTAATCTTCCTAAAAACGTAACATGACAATAAAATATTTAGTTTTTATATTGATATATGAAAAGTAAATATAACAAAAGTGATATTTATAAATAATTCTAGACAAAACATTTAAAGGAATATTACTTTTTCATTCCTTTTTTTTGTTGTTGTACGTTTTTGATATTAAAAGTATGACATGTCTCATTGACCAATTCTTTGGAAACTCTTCCTATAGTTTAGATAAAATTTGGTTCTTGGAATCATTGGATTGATTTCTGTATTGTAAGTGGAAAGAACGTCTATACATTCATTCCACTAGATCCCTCAAACTTTTGTAAAAGTTTCCCCCCTTTCGTTAACTCTACACTTACCCATAGCTATGGAGAATTTATATTTCTACTTGTAGATACCTATTTTCTTCTCAACAACATCTTCTGAGTTGTTGGTCCCCGTAGAACATTAAACATATGTGAATTAATAGATTGTTTGACACATGTTATCTAATAATTTAAGTATACTATTAATGAAAATTAAAAAAAGAAACCACATTATTTGTATTTTTTTTATCACCGATCAGCCTTTTGTAATTTTTTTTTTCATCAAGATTTTTATGTTCTTCTGTCCTAGACTAAAAGCACCTATTTAGCTTTGCCATTTTGTAGTTTCCAGATATATAGAACATCAATACATATTAGTTAAACTTACATATAGTTCAAAAATAATATTTTTTGTAAAGAATTTACAAAGAACTTGCCTTTTTTGCTTTTCTTGATGTGTTATCAGTATTTTTGTTACTTGATCTTTTGTCAGTCATTTCTTTATCAATTTGAAACCTGTACCATATCATTCATTAATATATTTATAAATAAATTGTCAACTTTTCAGGTAAAAAAATATATATATCAAGAAACTGGTGCACCTTTCATGGTGTATGCACCGACGTCCTTGCTTGGGGGTCTTATAAACGCACCACACAAACAATATAATAGACCGTACGCTTCTCTATGTCAACAAGGAGCACCGGTGTGTTACATGTTAACCACTGCACCGATTAACACAGAGAAAATCAGGGATAATTTTAAGAACCCCCCTAAATTTATATATATATAAAATAGGCGAATCCCCATGATACATAGGAAAAATGGAAGGCGATTTTATTAATAATATAATATGTATATATACTTTTTTGGCGAATCTCTCACTAGATTATATTATCCTGTAAAATCATGGCGAATCACCAGTACAAATGGCGAATCACTACTACAAAATGGTGAATCGTTGTCTAGTGGAGTTCGGAGTGTTGGTTCCAATGAAGATATGGTAATCGAACCAAGAGTAGAAGGAAGAGAACCACCGAGACCAAGCATGGCACATGGTGACTCGTGAGAGAAGTAGTTCTCGTGTAGTTTGGAAAACACGTTCTTCTAGTTCTGCTAAGCATAGTGTTGTTTGTCATGCTACTACTAGCACTGATATTGAGGTTGGAAAGGAGTTTGAGGAAAGGTAGCAGTGGTGGAGAATTACAAAGAGTACCCCATGATGGGCTCCATTTTTCCCTTTGGTATTTGTGCCTGCAAGACCTTCTATCCATTGAACCAACAATTAGTCGTTCAACCAACAATCAACTTGACTGAGTTGATTAGGTACGAGTCAACTTAGACTAATCTTAAAAACTATGCTTTGCACTATCCCATATTTATCACACTAATGCTACACAACATTGTGCATTTGCACCTAACTCTCAATAATTCTTTTCCAAGAAAAATCTATAATAAGAAAAATATTTTACTATATTCTAAAAGGTGAAGATGTCTAAATCATGCCACAAAGTGAAAGGAAATAAAATATCTTTCCTCAAACCACCAAATATATAAAATAATTATGATTATAATGGTAGAGTCTGGATTTACTGATCTAATATATATGCATGATATGATATCACAAGTATCTAATAGACCAATTTCAAAACCCAATAAAATCCTCTCAAAATAAGCAAAACAAACAAAACCACTTCAAATTCTACATATCAAGGTTAATATTAATACAATTTCCTCATGTACTTGAATAAGCCCATTGTTTCTTAGCGTTAGACTTCTTAAATTAGTTCTTTATCACTTAATACTATGACACTATCTATGTGAAGAGAAATAGGTCCCAACTTCATCAAATCTGATTTCATTTCCAATCAAAGATCAAAACTAGCTTCGTTTCCAATACCAATATAAAATCACACATTTTCCAAATATCAATAATTATTTTCCAAGAAGATATAAAACTCGAAACTCAACAAAATTCCCCAAACACAAGCAACATATATACCATTAAAATTTTCTAAGATGTCAAATCTAGACATCAAGGTAGTTTCATGTACTTGAATGAGCCCATTGATGCTTTGCATTAGTCTTGTTAAATTAGTTATTTATCATTTAATACTAGTCAAACGCCATCTATGTGAAAATAGGTCCCAAAATCATCAAATCCAGCTTCATTTCCTGTCACAAATAAGAAGCAAACAATGTAAGGATTAAATATGAAACATCAATCTTAAAATATGGATCTATCGATCTATCAATATATGCATGATATGAGAACCATAAGCATTCAAGAGACTAATTTCAAACTCAACAAAATCCTCTAAACAAGCAACAAACAAACCACTAAAATTTTCAAAGGTATCAAGGCTAGACATTAACACAATTTCATGTACTTGAATAAGCCCATTGTTGCTTAGTGTTAGAATTCTTAAATTAGCTCTTTATCATTTAATACTATGAAACTATCTATGTGAAAAGAAATAGGTCCCAACTTCATCAAATCTGATTTCATTTCCAATCAAAGATCAAAACTAGCTTCGTTTCCAATACCAATATAAAATCACACATTTTCCAAATATCAATAATTATTTTCCAAGAAAATATAAAACTCGAAACTCAGCAAAATTACCCAAACACAAGCAACATATATACCATTAAAATTTTCTAAGATGTCAAAGCTAGACATCAAGGTAGTTTCATGTACTTGAATGAGCCCATTGATGCTTTGCATTAGTCTTGTTAAATTAGTTATTTATCATTTAATACTAGTCAAACGCTATCTATGTGAAAATAGGTCCCAAAATCATCAAATCCAGCTTCATTTCCTGTCAAAAATAATAATAAGCAAGACATTGTAAAAGGAAGTGTTTTTCATCCTTCACATTTCTAACATCGCAATGACATTTACTTGCATCCTATGAAATTCTAGGTCTTGCTCAATTCCTAAGCTCCTCAAAGTTCATTTTTATTCTGGTAATGATGTTTTTCTTCTTAAAACTAGCTACAAGAATATGACACTTGATCTTTTGGATTATGGTTAATGACCAATTTTTAATATTTTTTTTTTCTCTTATTCTCTACTACATTATCACACCATGATTTCAACTTTAATTTATATGCGATAGTAATTTTATTGGTGTTCACGTTTTAGAGTGGCCTCCTCTATTCTCCACTAGTTTGACTAAGATTGAGAATCTTTATGCCAACCAGTTTTATGCCACACCAAATTTTGACAGCATTTTGAAGCAATCTTAGGGAGCCACTTGTTTTCATGTTACTTGTCTTGTCCTTCTATATTAGGTACTTAGTCATAGGAAAACTCTCAATGGGTGAAAGACTTGCTTCTATAAGATAGGATAGGGTATATTGCATTTAATAAGATCATAAACTATAAAAAACTTTTGGATTTTCTCAATTTCCCTCTATGATTCTATAGAGATGATGCAACAGCAAAATTCATCTCCATATAAGATAAAAAGATGAAGAGGTGTCTAAAATATGAGCTTTTTCTTCTTTTTTCCAAAACCAAAAATTTGTTGACCTACAATTGCACCTAAGACAAAAATTGGTTTTCCACTTTCTATTAATCATTTTCCCAACATTGTATTTCTAGTTAAGATTGTGATGAAGGTTGACTTCAAGACCTTATTGTATAACTTTCTTTGATTTTTTATTATCGCTCACAATTAACATAAATTACCTTTTTGTAATTGATTATGGAGCTGTCTTTAGTGCGACTTTTTGAAGTTTCAGGTGCCGAAATCCGGTGAAAAATTTTGAGGTAAAATCTTGGTTTTTGTTATTCAAACTGGTTTTTTGACTCTATATATGGATTCAGCGCCCTCAAAAACCTATAAGGCACTTCGATTGTGCAAAGTTAGCAATCAAACTTCTCTTTTCAATAAATTCCTGCCAAAATTTAGAGAAATTACACCGTAAAAAGTCACCGTAAAAGCCTTCAAAAAGTCGCACTAAAGACTACTCGATTGATTATTACAACCTTTTTTATTAGCGTTTACTCGCATAGCTGTGCTAGAACAAAAATCCTTAATAATCCTCGCTTCTCAAAATGAGGTGGAGTCATGTCCGTAAGAACAATATCACTAATGTAAAGAAGAAAGGGGATGATTAATCTAGCTGAGGTTATGCAACCACAAGGCTACTTCTTCCAAACATGCCTCTAATTTGTCAATGTGAATGTCAATAAAGGTAGGGATATGGGAGAATCTTTCTTAATTTCTATATTGCAATTAATTCCTTTTTATCAACCCTTAATATTCCTAGACATAACAATATCATTCTCATATAACCTTATCACAATAACTCTAAATGCAAAAGCAACCTTACACTTTTCTAATATATTCCAAATCTTATCTCTATAATAATAACTTATAAAAATAATTTAGCTATTAATCCTTTTTCCATATTATTTTAATATTGATATATAATAAAATTCCTTTTAAATGTTTTTCAAAATTTCAAAAAAAACAGAAAGTATGGAATGATTAATTTATATTAATATGATTTTATTTTCATAAATAAGACTAAATTATATTTAAAAATAAATTATATATATAGATAGATTAATAAAATAAATTAAAATACACTTTATTAATTAAAAAAATAATGTTGAAACTTTTAATAATAATATGATACTTTCGAATCTGATTTAATAAAGTTTAATCTTATTAAGATATAATTTCTTCAGCATAAACTTATGATAACCATGACAACAAGGTTCACTTTATCTTAATCTTGTTATTATTGATTGTCTCATTTTTTTTAAAGCAATTTGATATATTTAAAATGAGGTTAACACAATCACTTTCCTACCGTCTGCTACCAAGTTTGATCCATGCAGTAGAAATGAATGTGGAAGCAAAGAAAAATGGTGGGAGAGATGCAGTTATCACAAACCTCATAATCCAAAGGCGAAAATTTTGGCATACCAGTAAATTATTGCAATACTTGAAGACATTGAAGGTTGATTGGGCAGATGGACTTATCACAGACTTCAGAATCCAAAAGAGAATTTTTGGTACACCAATAAAGTATTGCAATAATTGAAGGCATTGACTCTTGAGTGGGCACATGTTCTCCAATGATGTTTATAACCACGTAAACACTGAGAAGAAGAATGGGAGGAGAGCAGCACTTTTCAAATCCAACCTCCTTGTCCACAAGTGTAAAGAATTTTAGGTAGGCCGGTATGGTTGGTGGAAGAGATGCACTTATCAAAGACCTCAGAATCCAAACGAGAGAATTTTTGGTACAGCGATAAAGTACTCCAATAATTGAAGACATTGAATGTTGATGGGGCTCATGTTGTCAATGTGAACACTATGAAGAGTCTGGTAGAGATGCACTCATGAAATCTAAGCCTCCTTGAGAATTTTATTTAGGCCACTATGGTTTAGAAATGATTGAAGGCATGATATGTTTAAAGTACAAATGAGTACTAAATGATCAGAGAAATAGCATTCAAAATGAGATTACAATTGTTTGTGCTAGTAACCATTGAAAAATTAATTACAATTGTTTGTGCTAGGAGAAGAGTTGACCACACATCCTGACCAAAATTATAAAAGAAGGGCTACATAAATGTCTGCTTTATCATTTTCTTTTCTAAGATCAATCTGTTGAATATGTCCTCTTACCTTGTAACTTGTACTATGTATAATTATGAGTTCATTCATTCACAACTTCTAACCTCTACAGAAATTACAAGCATTCTTATCACTTCTGCAACAGAACTGGATTCAAGCAAGATTCCCTCAACCTCTATGTCTCTTAGAAGTCAACAATTCAACCTCTGATGAAGGCACTGAGAGAAGAAGCTACCCTTTACAAATCAGTTTTCGCTGAGCTGCTATTTGGTCTCATCCAGTGCTAGACATAAGTCCATAGAAATTATTAATCTACTGTAGACCTACACATCTAAAACACAGACAACTGCTACCTACAAGCAGTGTCACCTAATTACACATTGGCATTGCTTCGGAACGATCCCAAGGCCTTGATGGCTGCTGCTCTCAGAATGTACTGGTGGTAGGCAGCAGCTAATGCAGCTCCAGAAAAAGGTCCCACCCAAAAAATCCACTGCACAAACAAAATCATATTCATCAGGCTTGTGTATCAACTTTATCAAATACTTGCTCTGTTGAAGTCATTCAAACTCCTAAGGTTCGTGTATCATCTTTAGCAAATACTAGTTCCATTGAATTACCCTAATGTTAATACTGGAGCAATCCAACTGGTTTTAATGAAAAAGGAGCATAACAATTTTTCAAAAATTACAAGCAATAGACTCTTCATTATGGAATCTACTAGTGTGTCTTTCATAACACTTTAAAATTACAAACAAGATCGTGTACATAGATCTAATGCATAACAGAAAAACACTACATCCACTAGAAAACCCTAACCAGGAAAACAAATAAGCCTTATAAAAATTCCATAAACACCTATATAGCTTATTTGATCCTTCCCTTTATACTACTTTTGGAGTGTCCAAACACTATAAATCAAACCAGCAACTCAATACACTAATATGAAATCGCCATCACTTAAGCTCACCACCATTGAGGGGGGGTTATCATGCGCTCAGAATCAGGCATTAATGGTACAACTGTCTCTAAGTCATGGAGGCCTGTAAAACGTAATGAATTATCATGCTTTGAATCGAGGGGCATTAATGGCACAATGAGACCTGATATGCCACCTGATGGAGGCACTTGCATGCTCAGAACAAGCGGCATGATGGAGGGCATTAATGGCAATGAGAACTGGTATCCCAGCTAATGGAGGAACTTGCCTATCTCTGGATTTAATGGCACTGCTAACTGAACATGCAGCATGGAGGGAATTAAAGGCAATGAGAGTTGGTATCCCGCTTGATGGAGACACCCACCCAGTCTCTAAATTTAATGAACATGTGTCGTGGTGTAGGCACCCTACAGTCTGTAGGTTTTTGCGAGGGATCAGTACAACATCACACAATATTTATATCATCTAACACCAATCAATGGTGCAAAACAGCACACAGTGGAACAGGAGGGGAGATCTCACAAAGAATGCCTTACTGAGTAAAGATTTCAATAAATTAAAAACAAAGAAAAAAAAATTAAAAAATAAAAAAAAATAAAAATAAAAATAAAAAAAATCTCCAATACAGCTAATAGACAAGGAGTGACACAACTAAAGCTGGCAGGAGATCAATATTAACCAAGCCACCAAAACTGGTGGTTTTCAAAGCATTTCCTACTTAATACCTCCATATAGTTTAATCATTTTTATGATGTCTAACAACCGAGAAAATATGTTTTTAATGATGTCTGACAATAACAGCAAGACTAGTGCCCATCTTAAGAGCATGTCTTCATTTGAATGCTCCTCTCAATAATTCTATAATAACCATCTTATAAAGATATCCTCATATGACTGAACTTCACTTCAAGTAATTTATTATCTATGTTCACTTTTCTTAATTGTTGAAGAACGTGGGATATTTCAAACATGGAATGTACTTTCAAACTATGTTTTGCACAAAACTGGCCTACAAGTTCACATGCTTCATAGAACACAATTCTTTTGACATCAAAATTGCTCAAGCTAAACACAAATGCAGATCATATCCCTACTAGGTAAAAAACTATAGGCCTTAAGGAAACCCATCTCGGTACAGCCAACTGAGATTATATGCAGATATAAAAATATTTCAAAGCAAGGAAACCCATCTTGGTACAGCCAACTGAGATTATATGCAGATATAAAAATATTTCAAAGCATAACCAAATAAGTTATAGGCAAAGACTAAGACAACTGAGCTAGCTAATAAAAACACAAAAAACACTAGAGCATTAAAAGTATTTCCACCTTAACACCTCCAAGTAGTTGAATCAAGTTTTTGCACAAACATATAACTCTCAGACCAACTTTCAGTTTAGATTAAAATTTTCTCATGTAAATGTCAAAAAAAATACAAAGCAAAGCAGTCTAAAACTTTTATAATATAACCCAGTCACTGCCCCCCTCCCAATGTCCATCAGGGCTCATTTCAGGAAGAGAGAGGGGAAGGCATCACTTGATCTAAGATTGCATTTTGCATTCCTGAGACAAGGAGCTCGTTTCTTTAATTGATCACAGAAACTCCTTCATGCAGCTGCATCTGCTGCTTTCTGTTTCTTGGGCATTCTGTAGCCACCTACAACACAATCATGATCTCTTTCAAAAGGTTCTAATGTCACCTGCTCAAATGGCTTAAATTTCTCCTTTCGCAACTTCTTAACTTCCTGAGCAAACACTGCCTCCTCTGGCACAGTAGAGTCAATGCAATTTGCCTGCATTAAAGAGTGAAAATCAAAAAATGAGGAACAGAAACATGACTTCCAGATTTGCTTCAGAAGTATGAGAAAGGTCTAACATATGTACTATGATAGATAATACAAAATGGCCACCATTTTTCAAAAAATAATGGCCATTTAATGCCACAATGCGTGCCTGTATCCCACCAAACAAGAGTAGAGTAAAAAAAAACATCAAACAAGCAAAATATAAGGGTCTAGCATCTGTTGCTAAGCATTCAGTAACAGAACCCAGCAATACATCATTTAAAGTCTAAAGAGATCAAATTAGTCTAAAAAAATTGCAATTTGATGAAAAATAGGGCACCTTCATATGAAAGGTCGTACATGCAACTATTAATAGCATAAACATGCATCTCAGGTACAACCTACTCTAGAGATCACCATTTGATTAAAACATAACCACGAAGATCATAAAGGAGGAGAATTAAAGTACATCACTACACCATGCAAAAGTAATTTAGTCCTCATCAGTAAAGTCAACCCAGCAAAACTAAAAAAAGTACAGAATAAAATTGAATTATTCTGCCAAGTAATTATCCTCTAGGTCCCACGCTGCCAAGTAATCATGTCTCCAAGTGACTTTAGGAAATTTTTTTATCCTAAGTGTGATTTAAGTGTCCCTCTTCACCCACTTTATTTCCAACTTAATTTTATTAAAGTGAAATAGTCAAAAATTAATATTTCAATTAGCTATTGCTAATTGGGAATATTACAGTGGCCTTTACTCAAGTTACCTGCAACCTCAAGTACAGGAATTTGAATACTGTTCTTGAACGTATTTTTGCCCTTAATGACCCTTTAGAACCCCAAATTGGATATCAAAAGTCATCATCAAACTATA
>CM076575.1:349922656-350040624 GCA_034641835.2 Pinus albicaulis | reverse complement strand
AACATCTACCTAAGTTTTGTTGATAAAGTCTAGAAATAAAATGTTTTGATTTATGAAACCCTAGCCTTTTAGGGTTTGTTGATAATATCTAAGTTAAATAACAAAACACTAGATTTTAGCGTTTGGTGAATCTGGGTTTATGTCAAAACCCTTGTAATAGTCAGTCCTAGGAATGAAAACTTGGGTATATGAGCTTCCGCATAATTAAAACCCTAGTAAGAGGTTGTTATAAGAATGAATACCTAGATATGAAATGCTAATATTGTTCATATCCTTTCATTGATGAAATCTAGGGTTTGTGACAAAACCCTAGTAAAGCTTGACATGAAATTCTAGGGCATAATATTGAAAATGTAAAGCGTTATGATTGGATTGATAAATTTATTTAGTTTTTTATATATAAGGCTTTAAGTCTCAATGATGGAATCTAGGGTTTACGACAAAAACCCTAGCAAGTTGTTAAAGTCTAGAATATAAAAGATGTAACATTTGTTGACTCTAAACCTAACTAGGTTTAGATATTTGATGTCTAAAGCTCGATTATTTTGACGTTTCCATTGTAATGACATGATTTTGATATAGTTGACTTCATGATTCTATATAATTTTACTTATTTGTACTTTTTGCTAAATAATTACAGGTACATAGTCTTCAAGATGTTGAAGATGTTCATAATTAAAGATGACTTGATAATAATAATGAGCATGATGGAAAGAGGGAGATAATTACATTAAAAATGAATAGATGGTCTTGTTGCCATAGAAAGGATGATTTTCCTGAAGGAATGAAGCTTTGAAAGATAGAAGTTATCTGATGTAATAACAATGCAAAAGAAAGAGTCTGTGTGGATGGAAGAATAAAAAATGTTGATGGACTTAGTCCCTAGTTAAGAAGAAACTTGGATAAAGGAAAAGTGTATATTTCCCTATTTGAGAGGGATTCTGGTTGATAAGTTAATCTCTTTGAGTTGATAAGGATGATTGAGATCAAAGACTAGCTAAAGCACTACAAATATGTTTTTCATGATTGATGAAGTTGAAAACAAAACTTGGTTACGTTGAAAAGCATTGAGGCTGAGTTAGGTGTTGTTGGAAAATTGAAGGAGGAAGCTTCCAATGAGATGTGTTTGATATGATGATGACCTAATCAACATCAGTATATTTTAAGATCCTATAGGTTTGTGTTTACTTGTATATATTTTAAATTTTATTTCTAACTAGGATTGTGAGTGTACAAGTTAATCTCTCCATAAAAGGGTTGAACATTTTGAAGCATGTTGGAACTAATGGACATATATGATTTAGTTTATAGGGAGAGATGAAGCTTCTTGGGGCGACAAGGTGCTTTGGAGGACATTTGGCCACCTTGTGATGATGTCTATATCCCAACGTAGGGAGGGTGGCATTGTTCTTGGAGCTTCGACCTTGGATACACACCTAGATCCCTAGGTTAGTGTTAGAGCTAAAGCCCAATGGTACCTAGAGTGGCTAAAATATTGGAACAAACCTTAGTACACTTGATTAAATACCTTGGTCAAGTATCTAATATGTAGCACCGTGTGTGTTGTGACTCTTCATAGAGCATATCATTTTGAGATCTTCCATGTACCTAAGTATATATGTAAATATAAATACCTCCCTAGTTAATAGGTAGTGTTGAAGAATGTAACTAGTGTTGGTCTTCATAATTGTACTTGAGTCATTATGTAATGTATTTACAAAGAAAATGAAATTTTATTGTAAAAGCAAATTGACTTATTAAATTATATGTTTCATGTTTGGGTCAATAGTAAATAGGTCAAAAGCACCCATTGTGTGCTCCATGGTTTGTATCTTATGTCAAAAGTAATTGTCATGATGTATAATACCCTTCTTGGGTTCATTGTATCAAAGAAAGAAATTTATTTTAGTCATGTGAACCCCTCCACCATCAAGTCAACCTCAAACACAAGAAGTCAACCTCAAGAAGTTGTGTCGTTGACCTCATAAAGGGACACATCAACCTTATGAAGACTATATATATAAAGACGCATTCGACCTTGAATAAGACACCATTCAATTTGAAATTATGTTAAAGAAGGAAGTTTCTATAAACAATAAGGAAGAATAATTATAAAGAGAAATAAAGGAATAATACTAAAGTATGTTCAAGGTATTGTAGGATCGAAGTTTTTGACTATAGGAGCTGAAAATAAAGGATGAAAGAAAGGTTTGAAACCCTTGTTCTTGAAGATATGTTTTGGAAGAATACTTCTCTAACTAAAAGGATAACTTTATGGATGGAGAGAGGTCTAGTTCAAGCGTCTAGGATGGTCTCAATTTTATTTTGATTATAATAAGGAAGATTTTGACTGGGTTTTCCCCTCCATAGGTGTTTTGTCCTGGATGAGTGCCTACATCTTGTGTTCTCTTATTATCTTTGAAGTTTTGGAAATTGTCTTGATGATAAACATATAATATCAAAGAAGAAGAAATGATAAATAATCACAAAAAATTGTCAAGTAAAAGATAAATCAATTTAATAATAAGCCCTAACTATGCTTCCCTAGATTTCTCAATAGTAGCTAAGAGACGCTGCCAAAAAAAAGGAAAGAAAAAGGATTGTTTCCAAAAGAATTTAAGAATGCTAAACTTCCTACATTTGATGGATAAGTGAAGACGAGAAAGAAAAAGCATGGTTACTAGGAATGAAGAAATATTTTAGAGTGCATGATTACTTTGAAAATATGAAAGCAAGGGAAGCCACTTTCAGCTTGAAAGGCAAGGTTGATATCTGGTGGGAAGACATAAATAATGTCAAGAATATTAAAGAGGAGGAGTTTTCATGGAAGCGATTTGAGAGATATATTCAGCAAAAGTACATATATGAAAGATACTATGACAACAAGGCCAAAGAATATTATGAGCACAAACTAAGGTAGATGACAACTAAAAAATATACAACTAGATTCTTGGAGTTGTTGAGGTATGTGCCTTACCTCAAGGATGAGAAGGAAAAGATTCAAAGCTATCTCAGTGGGTTGCCATAAGCATTTAGAGACAAAATAGAATTTGATGAGCCACAAACTCTAGAGGATACCATTAGAAAATTGAATTATTTCTATGAGCAATCCAAGCAGAAGTCTGAGTTCAAGGATGACTGGAAAGACCAAAGAAAGCCCAAATTTAAAGGAAAATGGTGGAAAATTGCAAGACAACATCTAGGAATGAATGTGAGGTTCAACACGCCTAAAAGGGGTCAACCTCAACAGAAATCCACTGCTTCTAATCAAGACCTTTTTTTAATCCTTCAAGAGAGAAAACAAAGGGGTATAAGAGAAAACCCATAGAGTGCTGGAAATGTGGGGAAAACCACTTATGGAGGGATTTCCCTCAACTATAAAGGAACCATCCAAGGCTATGAAATTTTCAGTAGGAAAATACATTGAATGATGTGGCCCAGAGTTTACCATGTATCTATGCAGCATTCGAAAATAGGAAACATGATCACCAAGCATCAATTCTCAAGATGGAAGGTATAATCAGGGATTAACCTGTTTCGATTTTGACATGCCTAGGTTCTAATTTTAGTTATATTATACAAAGGATTGTAGAGAAAGGTGCATTACAAAAGGTATCCCATGCAAATCATGGTCGGTGCAGCTATCTAAGGGACTAAGAGGTGAGTTGAAAACGTGGTGATGTCATGCCCAATAGAAATAAATTGCATGCCCACACAAGTAGGATTGAATTTATTACCATTGGGCTTATATGATGTGTTAGTCGACATGAATTAGATGGAATTTCGTAAGACCAAAATCGATTTTTTCAGTAAGTCTATTGAATGTGTCATCGACAAGGGCAAAAATATGACACTACAAGGAAAAGTAAAGTTGGTGATAGTTCGACAAATTTGAATGCTACAAATGAAGCAATGCATTGAAAAGGGATGTGAGTTGTACATTATCTAGGTGACTAGTGACTCAAAAATTGTAGCAATAGTTTGGAAGAGCACCCGGTTTTAAAGGAATTTGTAGACGTGTTTCCTAAAGAAATATTGGGATTTCCACCATGAAGGGAAATAAATTTCTCAATAGATTTGTTGCATAGAATAACACCTATGTCAAGAGCCTCATATCACATGAGTACACCATAACTAGTGGAGTTAAAATTTAAACTAAATAAAATGATGGATAGGGGGTGCATCGCGCCTAGTGTATCACCCTGGGGAGAACCTGTGTTATTCATAAAGAAGAAAGACAACACCTTGAGACTATGTATTAATTACAGTCAATTAAATAAAGCCACTTCCATAAATAAAAAGTTCCCTTTGCCAAGGATTGATGACATGTTTGATCAGTTTATAGGAGTTGTCATATTTTCAAAATTTGACTAGAGATTTGGGTACCATCAAGTGTGAATCAAATATGAGAATATCCGCATGACGACATTTAGAACCAAGTATGGGCACCATGAATTTGTGGATGTTCCAGTTTGACTCACAAATTCCCAACAATGTTTATGTGCTTAACGAATAATGTTCTTACTCCATATTTGTACAAGTGTTGGTTTTTGTCGATGACATCTTGGTTTATTCAAAAACCAAGGGGGGCATGAAAAAAATTTAGCGGCAATGTTGCAATTTTTGAGAGAGCACAAGATCTATTCCAAACTCAACAAGTGTAGATTCTTCCAATCACAGGTTAAATATTTAGGACATATTGTTTCCAAGGAATGAGTGGAAGTAGAATCATAGAAGATTAAAGCCATTATGGAGTAGCCTACTCCTTAGAACGTGATAAAAGTAAAATCCTCCATGGGATTGGTCGATTATTACTAGAGGTTCATCCATAATTTCTCAAAGATTGGGCATCCAATCACATCTACACAAAAAAAATGAATTAAATTCCAATGGACACCAGAACGTGTGAAAAGCTTTGAGAAATTGAAATTTTTTCTCACACATGCAATGATATTCATGATAGAAGCCATGGAAAATGACACTTTTGTTGTATTCATATATGCTTGAAAAGAAGGGCTCAACGGAGTCTTAATTCAAGAAGGACATGTAGTCTATTATGAATCAAGAAATTTGAATGAGCATGCGAGAAACGATGTCACTCATGATTTGGATTTAGTAGTGATAGTGCATGCATTGAAAATGTGGAGGCACTGCTTGTTGGGAAGAAATTTTATCTTGATGTTAGATAATGAAGGGTTGAGGTATCTAATTGATCAACCCAAGTGAATGCAATATATATAAGTTGGCTATCCTTGATTAGTAAATTCGATTTTGAAATAAAGTACATCAAAGGCAAGGAAAACAAAGTAGTTGATGCACTTAGAAGAAAGATACAAGTGACTCATTTGAAAACCATCATCACTCGTGAAGTAAATATCCAAGAAAAAATTAAAGAGGCAATGCAACAAGATGAGCACTACCAGCAAGTAAAGGAGTGCTTGCAGCAAGAGCCATAAGGAACTTTGAGTAAGAATTACTCCCTCACGAAGGATGGCATGTTGAAATTTAAAGGCATGTGGTATATACCTTGTATAGGAAACCTAAAGAAGCTCATCTAAATGACCATATTTTGGTCATCCTGGTTATCAAAAGATGAAAACCACCATTAAAAAGGTATATTATTGGCTATCTATGAAAAAGGATGTGGTTGAATATATTGTTAGATGCTTGGAGTGCCATCAAATAAAAGTGGAATGTAGGCATCCAATAGTATTACTACAACTAATCTCCATTCTTGTGTGGAAGTGGGATGTTGGATCCCTATAATATTAGTGTATCCCCTATATTGTTTTTTTGTGCCCCATAAAATCTCACTATTATTATTGTTTTTCCCTTACATTATTATTATTATGTAGACCCTAATTATATTTTGACCCTTTAGACTCCTATATATACCAAGGAGGTATTGTCATTTGAATCATCCAAGAATTCTTCATTTATGTGATGTAAAATGAGGTTTCCCCCTTGAAGTGGCTTATTATCAAGGCATTTATTTATTTATTCTTATGTTTTTTATTATTTTGATCTGGGTACATAACATGTGGTATTAGAGCTCTGGATCCTAGGGTTTCGTTGTTTCAAATAGGTCAACTTGGAATTTTTGCTATAATTTTTTTTTCTCCAAGGATTCAAAAGGTGTCAACCACATGGATTCAAAATATTGATGAACATCATGTAAACATTTCAAATCTCATTTTGTTGTATTTTTGGAGATATGGTCGAAGGAAGTTAGGGTTTCAAAATGATACTAAATTTTGTCTCAAACATGTGTCCCGTGAAAAATCATCATAAATTTTTCTTCGATCATTAGATTTGAATTTTGTGAAAAGTTACTAAAAGTGCACAAACCATAGTTTTTTAGGTACAAGTTTCATGGCGGAAGGTTAAAACAATGACATGTGGCATACCCTACAAGTTCGTAATACTGAACAAGTCCATAATCAAGACATTGTTAGAAAAATATATATTATAGAGCAATGCAACACATAAAATATGCGGAAAACACAAACATAGAAAACACATAAAACCAGAGAGACACAGATATACGTGGTTCACCCAGTTTGGGCTACGTCCACCCCGAAACAACCAATCCTTCCTTTATATTATCCAGCAAAATGAAGAGACACAACCTACAACAGATCGACTGTAATATCCTTTTTTCTCTCTCACAATATCCCTATCTGTTTCTCGCTCTGAGAATACACATACGATACACAGCTGCAATACAATACCCTCATACAAAACGAGGGGTTGCCTTCTAGGGAAAAAAAAACCTAAATTAAATATAAATTCTACTGTCAGATCATCCATGTAATGAATGGCCCAAATTGACTAGAAATTACAATACTTTTACAAGGAAATTTTACATATGTTTTTAGCTTCGGGGGCGTTGCCCCTGAAACCCCCCGCTAGCGGGTGGGGGGCGCTCCATAAAGTTGCAACCACTCCCGACCTCCCGGACCCCTGCAAAGTTTAATTATGGGTGGCGTTGCCGCCCCATTAAGAATAGGGGTCCAACGCTGTAATACAAAATAAAGAAGATAATGAGGCTCCACGCCCAACATACATCATGGGAGATTTGGCATACCTTTATCTTGAAGAATCCAATCTCGGTCTAACTAGTGGGGTTGGATTGAAGAGATAGAGCTACATTAGGATTAAATTTTATACCTTTTGAGGACAAAATCACAGAGATATAACAGTTTCAAGGTTGGCCAAATCAAGAAACCCAAAATCAAGCTCTTGAAAATAAAAAAAGGCGTGTATGTTTAAAAATGCATAAATTTTGTTTGAAAAATAACTTTGAAGTGATTAAAAGGGAACAATGAAGCATAGATATCATTATTTAGTTCGAAAGTGACTCACAAACAAAAAAATGATACACTTATTAAGACCCCAAAAATCTATATTGTGATGTATAAAGAAGAGGAACAAACACAATATGATATATCAAAATTACGGGATTAAGTGCATTAAGTTTCTCTCTCTTAAAGAGCAACCAAAAATGAACTGGAAGAAATTGTGAATGTTAAGATGGATGGTTTAAAAGCATAAATAAAGGGGGACATGGAAGGTTTATAGAATGGTTTAAAAGGAGACATAGAAGGTTTGACAAAGTTTCTACAAGAAATGCTTCATTGTGGTGATAAGGTATTCCATGAAAATCATGATGAGAACAAAAAGAATGTGAATCATGATTTTAGGGACTCAAAATTTAGGTTGAAGACCAACGATATTCCAAAGGTCAATATGAGGAAGTTTTATGTCAAGGATTTTGTACCATGGATATTATAGATTGTTTAAATTTGCAACAAGAAACAGTGAAATTGGCAACTAGAAAGGACAAAAAATGTAGAAAGACTAGTGCGGGATTCCAGTCACACATTGGTGAGGAATTCAGTGACACATGATTACTAAACGTGCACTCTTCAACACACACATCACCTTTTGAAGTATGCTTTGGGTATTTGCCAAAATCGCCATTAGACTTCATCTTTGGGAAGGATGTTGCAATAGATGGCCATAGTGACATTGACAAGGCTCGAAAGTTCATTGAGCAAATTCAGATTATACATCATCAAGTTAAAGAACAACTTGATAAAAGTCAAATAAAATGCAAAGAGAGGCATGATAAACATCGATTTGACCACAAGTTTCAAGAGGGAGATGAGGCATGGTTGCACATTATCAAAGAAATGATGCAAGGGGAAGGTAAAAATCTCAAACCCATTCGCTATGGTCCATTCAAGATCATAAAGCAAGTTGGTAATAATTAATTTCAACTTAAATTGCCTTCTTATATGCAAATGTATTCAATTGTTAATGTTGAAAACTTACATTTGTATGAGCCGCCTTTGATCGATGATCAGGGAAGTGATGTTTAGCTACCTTCTATTGAAGATTTCTCGCCAGAATTTTTGGATGAGCTCAAGGAAGATACAATTATTGACAGGAGGACAAGATCTTCCAAGAGAGGAAGTGTTGACTACCTTCGAGTTGGGCTCAAAGGCACTAAGCCAAGCAAGGCGAAATGGATGGAGGTTGGAAAGGTGATGGAGTTGTACCTTCATCTACTGAACAGGTAATCAAGTATTTTGGGGTCCAAAAGCTTCCCAATGGGGATGAGTGATCAGGAGTTCATAAATTTTGCTCAAAATTAAAGGTTATAGTATTGGGTTGAAATCGGGATGGTTGTGTAGATCTCATCTTCCTAATTCTAGCGCTGTGAACGGTTCGAAAAATTAATGTCGTATGAGGGAGATATCGCATTCTGATCGAAATGCCAAACAGGTAAATTGCGACAGGTTTCACTGGGATGCACAGTCAACAAAAAGGAATATTTTGAAGAATATTCCTTTTCTCTGGGTCAATCAATGGAGGACAAGTGTCCATTTTCTGTTTGAATGTACGGTGGGGAGAGCCAATCAGAGGCTACCACGTGGTTAGCCCTGAGGCCACCATGTGGCCCCTGAACTGCATTGTAAAAATTTTGGGTGAGGTCCACAAGGCTCGACCCCGCGACCTCCGGCAGAGCACGCGCATGCCAGACCGCCTGAGCCACATGTTGATTCTTAACAAACATTGGTTGCGGGTTTTTGTTAAAGTATAATGTAAATGAAGTTGGGGGTTGGGGACCGCCGATGGTCCCAACCTGCCAGCAGTCCCCGTGGTGGTGTTCACATTGCAAACAAAAATGCCAACCAACCGATGGTCAGCCTAACCTGCAAGTCACTGCCAACGTAAACCGTCTGCAACAGTTGTTTTCACATGGCGATGTTACTCTGCGCATTTTCGGCAACGGTCTCCGTAAAATCCGACAACAACCACGATCCAACACTTATCATCACGGTTTAAGCCTCGGGTCCTGACTTCTGTTACGGTCATGACTGCGGGGGTTGGGGTCGGCATGTGACCACCCCAACCACCGATATTAAATGCCACGATTTATTCGGCGGTGGTTTAGGCGGGCACGCTATTTGCGGTGGGAGTCACTAAATTAACTCCAGTTAAGTGGAGTCCTCCACTTTTAGTGGAGTTTTTCTAGGTGTAACTCAGCAAAGAGTAGGAGACTCAATTTTCGCTTATTCAGAGTGAATGAAGAGTCAATTTTGACTAATTGGAGCATTATGGAGCCATTGGTGCAGAGAAAACAACCATTAGAGCACTGTAACTACATGTATTTGCAAAATTTTGAGCATAATGAAAGATGGACATGCCATTGGGAGTTTGACCAACAGATGTAGCCCAGGAGGGGTGAACTACTTCATCATGCCTTCTGTGTAAATTATTTGTGGTGACTTATTTCTCTATTTTACACTATTGTTCAGTGTTATTTAAGCTTGTTTTATGCTTCTAATTCACCTAAAATCATCTATAATTCATGGTTAAACACCTCAATCCTTAAGCAAACTAATGAGACAATATGCACATGTTTATAAACTAAAAACACACTTAGCACAACAAAACTAATACAGTAATTTCAGATCACCATCTCACTGGAGCTCTTAAATCTAATGGAGATTCTTCCTCTAAAATCAATAAGGCTTTCCATTCTTGCACTCATCCTCGTTCTAATAACATCCCGAACCCCCCTCCCTTGGCCAAGGTAACCCTTCCTTACATTCAACGCGTTACCGATCATCTTTCCAGAATCCTTTCTAAAAATAATATTAAAGCCTTCTTCAAGCCCCATACAACCCTCAACCACCTCTTCAGGTCTGCCAAAGATAAGATTGATCCTATGTTAAGACCCGAAGTCTATGAGAACCCCTGCTGCTGTGGTAAACCTTACATAGGTCAAACTAGCCGTCCCTTCAAAACTCGGTTGAAAGAACATATTGCTAACACCGCCCATAACCGTATAGCAAAATCTGTCATCGCCAAGCACTCTCATCCTTCCAAGCACCTTATTTATTTTGATAAATCCAAAATCCTTGCTTCTGCTCCCTTTCATTCCACCCGAATCATTCATGAAGCCCTTGAAATTGAAAAGCATCCTAATAACTTCAACCACGATGATGGGTATCATCTGAGTCATTCCTGGAAACCCACGGTGCACTTTCTCTCCTCCAAACGATGTTCCTCTAAGACCGATTCCAACCCTTTCTAACCATTCTTCATCAGTTCCCCCCCCTGCCCTCTCCTCCTTACGTCATTTTTGTTCAATCTCTCTCTCCCCCCTTTTTTTGCTGATTATTTCTTTACCCTTATTTATCTAAGTAAACTACCCTTCTTCCTTATCACGCTCTATTTCATCTATGTCATTTTATCTATCCTTCCTTTCCATTAAAAATTTCAAATTTTATTTTTATTTATTTTCATTATTTAACCCTAATATGAATTTAGTTTCTTCATCTATTTAATATAATTTCAAATCAATAGTTAATTTTCAATAAATCAAATTCTAAATTAAAAATATTTAATTTCAAATTATAATTCCTCTCTCCCCCCTCGTTAATTTTAATATTACTAAATTAATTTATAGATGGTTTATAATAATAATTTCTATAACAACTAATTCAATTTTAATTTTCAATCCATTAAATTAGTTTAAAATTTGTTCTTCTATAATGCAATTTATTATTATTTTAATTATTTTAATCATTTCTCCCCAACGGCTAATTTTGACTTCTACCCACTTTGTTGAATTTTAACGGCTAGATTCTATCTTATTTATTCTTTCAGCGTCTGCACTCTTCATATCTAATGCTAAGCTTCTTCCTCCTGAAGATGGGTGAAGTGTTCACTCGAAATGTTGGCCTCGTCAATCATATCACACAAGTTCAAACCTACATTATGTATCTGACTGTGGAAATGTTCACGCCTTGATAATTACACATCTTCCTCATAATAAACTGATTGTAACACCCACTTCCCACATCTACCTAAGTAACTGACCAACTGGGGTAAACAAGTGATGAGAGGCTACTAATATGAGATTCAACCTCCTAGATGACCTTAAGGAAGTGGAACCAGTGGAAGCAAGACAAACACACCTTACACAACATCAAAACCATCCTCAAGAGGTAACCCAACCTTCAAGGCCCCTGAACCCTAAGGGAGACTGACTTTTTGACCAATTCGAGCCTTAGTCGCGAGCATGCAAAGGCAAGGTAGAGGCTAAAATCCTATAGCCGCGGGCATGCCAAGTCAAGGTAGCAGCCAGGGCCTGGTTTGGTCAGTTTTGTGTCTAAAACTCCAATATTTGTGCCACCTTTTTAGCCCTAGAACCCATGCAACTACCCAAAAATTCATGAAACTATAGGGGATGATGAATAATATTAAAACAAGGTATGTAAGCAATCACATTACTAGGAACTCATCTGGACCCCTCCTAGCCATGACAAGAATTTCATCAAACATGTCACAAACATTGCATTTATAGGTGTAAACATCAAATTTAAACATAGGGGTCTCATACTTATCTGAGAATCGCTAAGAAGCATTTCTCGCTTACATCATAAGTTGCAATCTAATCTATTTGACCATAGATACATCTTGTATTCATTTACAAGCAAAAAACATGGATAGAGCCATACATCATCACTGATAAAATACACGCTTATAACCAACATAATAACAACAAAAATACCATGTCTACAACAAGAATAGAATCCACATAATAACCAGTGCAATTATGCATCATATATCAAAGGAATGAGCTTCTCATTAATGAGTGTAAAAACCAACCGTAGATGGGGCTTCCACGTTCCACCCGACCATAGATTGGCTAAGCCAAATCTCTCTTCAACCAATCACCCCCATGCCATATTCTAAGCATGAATGTGGGACTCAAACCGAAAGAAAGAACCAACCAGGGCATCCTAAGGCTAAACCACCTCACCCTCATCAATAGAAATCAGACTTTACCGTAATCCATCCCATATCACCAGGCCAACACAATAAACATTCCATAACCAATTTTACCATGATATACACCTTATCACCAAGCCAACACAAGCATGGATATCATCGGATTCTCTCCGCCTAAACCGTGAGGAATTTTCCTATCTCCTAGTCTTTCAGGATTTACCACAACCCACAATCTGAATCATGGGTCACTAGGCCCTAAACCGAGACATACTCTCTAGGATTTACTGTACATCCCATCCCCGGACTACTAGGCCCAAACAAAGAGCACCCACCTCTCAGGATTTACCGCAATCCATCCTGGATCTCTAGGCCCTAAACCAAGGCAAACCACCTCTAGGATTTACCGTATATCCCGCCATTCACCAGTCGAGGATTCCTAGGCCCACTGAGGCAACACACTATTTGACTTTACCACAACCCATAGTCCAGTTCAGGGGTTACTAGGCCATGCGTTATATCAATTCGGAGATCCACCCCACTTAGCTTCGAATCCATCCAATAATCCAGCTAAACTAAAACAAGAGAACTCCACAACACCATGGCTATACGGAAATGGAAAGGCTAGGATTAATACACTATCACACCTGGAAAAAACCTATGCCAAGACAACAAAGAACCACATGCAATACCATGCATGCCATATCTAGCAAGGAAATCATACATGCAAATCAACACCTACCAAGAATCTTGTTGTAGTTGCTTGATTCTTGCTCCTCCTTGCTTGCTTCCTCCTTCTTGCTTTCTTGCCTTTCTTGGTCCAATGCCAAAATGATCCAAGAAACTCTAAGTGTCCAAAAGTGAGTGAGAGAGAGAGAGAATAGTGAGAGAGCTCAAAAAATGTGAGCAAAATCTTGTCAGTTGATCCTCAGAAGCCTTTTTATCAATGAGGCCTCTATTTTCTTCTTTTTCCATTATTTTCCATTATTTTCCTTCATTTTCCTCCTCACATGCAACATGTGACCTTTCATCTCCCTTTTCTCCTAATTTCCATTATTTTCATAAATAAATGTGCCAAAAATACTTTTTGCCTCTTTAATGCCTTAGCCATTGCCTTTGCCAATTTCCTTTAGTCATAATAATCGAAATGAACACTCATTAGGAGGTTTTTCCCACCATTCACCTTGGAATATGTGTCCCATCAATCGTGGTTATTATTTTTATCTTTATTACATGGAATTTTCATTGTTTGTTACAGAACCCTCCCCCTTGGGGGACACCTTCCTCGGTGTTCAACCACACATATACCTCAGCAAAACAGCTAAAAAGAAAACATACTGACCATGGAGCTTTATAACACAACTCATTGCAGTTTTTACAATGAATAACCTGCTCAAAATAAAAAACCATCATGACACTCCTACCGTGTATTGGAGCTTTATAACACAACTCATTACGGTATTTACAATAATATACACATATGAACATTTGCTCAACTAGCAAATAAAAAGATATGATGCATGTATCTGCAACAAGGGAATCCAAAGGCTCACACCTCCACCCTCAAAGTAATACCAGGATTCACCTCCTTCCTAGGAAGTTCAGAATCCACTGCCAAAGTCAAAGTCTGCATCCAATGTCCAACGCTATAATCTTGCGCTATCGTACCCTCAGTGAACAGTTACCGACTCATTGTTTGAGGGCACACCCCCAATGTACATCTGACTCCATCTAGCAATGCTAATGACCAAAACAAATCCATCCCTGACCTTCCCTTCTCTGCTACACAATTCCTTGGGAAATCCGGTCACCCCTTTCATGTAGTCACTCACCTTCCAAGTTCCTTTGGCACCCCCATCCCAAGTAGTCCATCCCTTGGCAAGGCATCCTCGCATCGGAAGGTCAAACAACTAAGGCATATACTTGCCTCAAAACCACCATACCGGTCATAGCATGCTTAGGGAAAGCAATGGACATTATTGAGTACTAGTATCCCACAATGGCCCTACTCCTGAAGTGCTTTACCAACATATTGATACCTATTTCGATTCCTTTTTTTTTACACTGCTAGTTCTTGCAGCCAGTTTCAACCACCCAACCAACGTGTTCATGCATTCCTGTACCAAGCACATAATTCCCATTAGAATCAAAATAAATTGAAATAACTTCAAATCATACCTCGTTAGTAGCTCGTCAATAACGTATACTTGCTCTTCTGTTTACTTCCTGTCACACAAGTCAAACTAGTTGTTTGATCAAATCATCATGTATAAACACATCGCATCTGGTTAGCTCATAATGCAACCATCATAAATTAAAATCACGAATCACATTCAATCATCATAAACCATAATCATAAATCAAATGTAACCATCATAAGTCAAAATTGTAGATCATATGCATAATAAAACTACAATAAATATTGATACTTATACTTCATCGGTCCTTACTTCTGCCTTTGTTCTTTCTATACACACACCGGATCGGTTGCAACACTCGAAAATCATCCAGTGTCTTCTCTTCAATCACGTACACATACACACACTGTACATTATAACATGTACACACACATACGACATACAACACACACCGGCAAATGACACATACACCTAAACCGGTGTACTATACAACACAATACATACGCCTACACCGGCATGCAACACATACACCTACACCAAGTGTACAATACAACACAATACATATACGTACACATAGTACAACACAACGAATACACATGTCGCAATACCATGACTACACTATGCACATACATAGTACCGCATGCCCTCAACACAGCATGTACGACATGCACACAATACCACATGTATACTAGTACCATATGCACAACATGTAGACAATACCACTTGTACACAACACTACTTGCACAATGTGTGCACAACATCACATGTACACGACACCACCTGCACAATGTGTTCACGATTCCAAATGTACAACACAACACTTGTACAATGTGTACACAATACCACATGCACACAACACCACATGCAAAACATATACACAACACCACATGTACACAACATCACATGCATGACATGTACATGACACCACCTGCACACAACACCACATGTACAACATGTACATAACACCCCATGCATACAACACCATGTGTACAATCATGCACACAACACCAAATGTACATAGCACCATATGTACATCTCGCACACAACACCATATGGACATAGAACTGCATATTCAACATCCACATAGCACCATACGTATACAAGACCGCATATCCAACATGCATGCAACACCATATGCACATAATACCGCACATCCAACATGCACACAGTACGATATGTACATAGCACCACATATCTCACATTTACATAGTGCCATCTATACCTAGCACTGCATATTCCATATACACACAACACCATATATACAAAAAACATACAACATCATATGTACACAATACTACATATGCAACATTTCACATCACCATAGGTATAGTCACTGAATATACAACATGTTCAACATATATACAATGGTAGTAATGCACATCCATATACCACACACTGACCCCACAAAGCAACCCTGCTTCTCCATGCTTATCTTGGCATGCTGCAAATCACACTACTTTCACTTCGTTGATGTACTCCTCATAACGTAAACATATACATAGTATACTCATATAACATCAATTCATATCCACATGATACTGAACTCATAGATTTGTTAGGGTTACTCTGCCACTTGATCCCTCATAGCCAGGAACCTCTTCATGTCATTCACCTGCATAAGCAATCATTCCTCCACAAGAATAATCCCTGGAAACCTTGTCATACAGTGACATAGATACATATATATAATCATTAGCATAAAACAATCATGATCATGTCAGAAAATGACATACACACACACACACACACACACACACATATATAAACATTAGCATTAAACAATCGTGATCCATGATAACCCTGTCAGACACTACACACATAAATACATAAATCTATACATATACAAACACCAGCATAATCATGATCACATCATAATTACCAGGTATCATAAGGTCTAGGTTAAGATAAATTCCTTTATCCATGCAAAATGTGCACAACATTAATAACAACAGTTCTCGACATAGCCAAGGCATCTAATCACCTCAGATCCATTCACTTTACCTTTTGTGTTACCTTTCTCACGACTGTTCTGCCACTGTCCAATTACCACAATGGACCCAACCAGTCCAACCGGTTGTCATATTCTTACCTTCCACTACGCTTACTCATGCACTGAGATCCGTTAACTTTCCTCTTTCTCAAACCAATTCCCAAGACTCAAAACATAAAATGAAAGAACAAGAGAAAGCAAGAAGAAGACCATGAAAAACCAAAATCAATACGACACCGCAACAAAGTGGTATGGCCATACACTAGACATATACAAAGCCATAAATCAAGTGCAACAAAACACAAGAGACCAAAAATGAAAAACTGACAACAAACATCATGACTCAATCCCCATGGGTCCCCAGGGAAAGCTTAACCTGAGCCTTCTTCAAGATTTCATAACAGTCTCTTTTGCCATGTAATCCCTGCATTATACTGCCATAACCACACAACTGTTAGTGCATAAATATATATAACAATATACCAGTTATCTTACCTCATTGTGTCAAGAACGTTGATATGTAATTGAACACACATGTGAGCCATATGATCCAAACAACAAAACAACATATCTATCAATTTGAAATAAACTTTTACCAAAACTAACAACCATGCCATAATCAACAATCAACTCACATTCAACGGTCATAATAAATAATGCTACAACTATCACCTACTTACACTAAAGTACATATTAACTATCTCAACACATTAGTACGACCATCTCGAAACAAGATCATTTATTTATGCAACCTTATAGGCACATACTCATATCATACGATTAATCAAACATTCAAACAAACTATAGACGTACCATGTTAAATAAATCAACTAGATCACATAATGGACACCAAACACTCAACACCATATAAATGACATAATCAAACAATCAAGCATCAAGTACACAACATAAGCAAACTCATACCTTAATGTATCTCAGGGGAGGCTATCTTGTTTGTACATTCAATCTAGGTTAGCACAATATAACTTCACAACATATCAATCCAATCATAAATAAGGTTATGATATCCATAACAATATCTAGCTAACATGGTCACGTCATAAGCTCAAAAACAATTGTCATTAACACATAAACATCACATATACACAATTAGTCTAGATTAATACAACACACTATCATAATTAGGTCGACTCAAGCTTGAATGTCATAACCCTAACCATCAAGTCACTAGCATGTAGCAACAAGAAGTTATATATCATGCGCATTAGCAACATATAACCTAATCATCAAGCTAACTATCACACAACAACAACAAGTTAACCCATAACATGCTTATCATCAACATATAAGTTCTAACATAAAAACAACAATAGCGATGCATACCACCACAGGTTGCTATCATTCATAACTATATGACACATGTACATATAACCACACTAATCAACTAGCATCTATAATGTATGTAACCCTAACTTCAATAGAACGAAAGGAATACTCATAACCATAATGCATATGACTACATTGATCAACCAACTTTTGCATGCATGTGACCAAAATAACAATGGAATGACAAACATATAAGTAACCCTAATGCTTGCAACATCCATAAATCACATACCTGCATGCCAAACATGCACACTTGTATGACGATCTGCACTTACCCCAAAGTCCATTGTTTCAACATCACTTTAATGATCTGCATCTCCTGCTCTATCTTAGCCAACACATTAGCATCATAACATACCAATATCATCATGATGACCTACTTGCATACTATGACCTTATGCACAACAACCTCAATCAAACCAATGCAAACTTGACCATATGCACCCACTTTACATGTATAACCAATCATGAACGACCAATGGATGTCCCACGTATAACATCACATAAGCAAGCATACACGAACAATATACAAGCATGACCAATATGTGACCTAGCATAAGCAAGCAATGCATACACAACATGTAGCAACATGTAAGCAAGTGTGCACGAACAATACATAAGCATGAACAACACATAACCAGTCATATGCTCATGACAACATGCTGACAAAAACATCATCAACACTTTCATGGTGACACCACTGTCACCATGACCAACACAACACATATGCAACAAGCACATATAGGCCACAATAATACTACACACGCATGCAATCAACATAACACATGATCAACACACTACCCATCCAGTCCGAGAGTTGAACCCTGCTTTGATACCACTCTCTAACACCCTCTTCCCACATCTACCTAAGTAATCGGCCAACAAGGGCAAACATGCGATGAGTGGATACTAATATGAGATTCAACCTCCTAGATGAACTTAAGGAAGTAGAACTGATGGAAGCAAGACAAACACACCTTACACAACATCAAAAACATCCTCAGGAGGTAACCCAACCTTCCAGGCCCTTGAACCCTGAGGGAGACTGAATTTTTGACCAATTTGAGCCTTAGCCGCGGGCATGCCAAGGCAAGGTAGCGGCTAAAAGTCTATAGCCGCGGGCATGCCAAGGAAAGGTGTCAGCCAGGGCCCGACTTGGTCAGTTCTGTGCCTACAACTCCAGAATTCATGCCACCTTTTTAGCCCTAGAGCCCAGGTCACTGCCCAGAACTTCATGAAACTGTAGGGGATGATGAATAACATTAAAACAAAGGTACGTTTCACATCATCAGGAACTCATCTGGACCCCTCCTAGCCATGACAAGAATTTCGTCAAAACACGTCACAAAACATTACATCTACATGTGTAAACAATAGATTTAAACATATGGGTCTCATACTTATCTAAGAATCACTAAGAAGCATTGCTCCCTTACATCATAAGCTGCAATACAATGTATTTGACCATAGATACATTGTGTATTCATTTACAAGCAAAAACATGGATAAAGTCATACATCATCACTGATAAAATACATGCTTATAACCAACATAATAAAAACATAAATACCAAGGATACGACAACAATATAATCCACATAATAACCAGTGCAATTATGCATCAAATATCAAAGGAATGAGCTTCTCATTAATGTGTAAAAACCAACCAGAGATGAGGCTTCCACATTCCACCCGATCGTAAATTGGCTGAGCCAAATCTCTCTTTAGC
Source organism: Pinus albicaulis (assembly GCA_034641835.2). Taxonomy (NCBI): domain Eukaryota; kingdom Viridiplantae; phylum Streptophyta; class Pinopsida; order Pinales; family Pinaceae; genus Pinus; species Pinus albicaulis. Next base: position 350,021,112 of record CM076575.1, on the reverse strand, counting down.
CAATCACCTCCGTGTCATATTCCAAGCATGAATGTGGGACTCAAACCGAAAGAACCAACCAGGGCATCCCGAGGCTAAACCACCTCATCCTCATCAATATAAATCAGGCTTTATCGTAATCCCTCTCGGATCACTAGGCCAAAACAATAAACATGTCATAATTGGATTTACCGTGATCTACACGCGATCACTAGGCCAACACAAGCATGGATATCACAAGATTCTCTCAGCCTAAATCGTGAGGAATTTCCTGTCTCCTAGTCTCTCAGGCTTTACCGCAACCCACAATTTAAGTCAGGGGTCACTAGGACCTAAACTGAGACATACTCTCCAGGCTTTACCATACATCCCATCCCGAGATTACTACGCCCAAATGGAGAGCACCCACCTCTCAGGCTTTACTGCAATCCATCCCGGATCACTAGGCTCTAAACCAAGGAAAACCACCTCTAGGCTTTACCGTATATCCTGCCATTCACTAGTCGAGGATTCCTAGGCCCACCGAGGCAACACACTATCCAACTTTACCACAACCACAAATCAGTTCAAGGGTTACTAGGCCATGTGTTATATCAATTCAGAGATCCACCCCACTTAGCTTCAAATCCATCCAGTAATCTAGCTAAACCAAAACATGAGAACTACACAACTCCATGGCTATCCGGAAATGGCAAGGCTAAGCTGAATACACTGTCACACCTGGCAAAAATCTCTACCAAGACAACAAAGAACCACATGCAATACCATGCATGCCATATCTAGCAAGGAAATCATACATGCAAATCAATACATGCCAAGAATCCTGTTGTAGCTGGTTGATTCCTGCTCCTCCTTGCTTGCTTCCTCCTCCTTCTTGCTTTCTTGCCTTTCTTGGTCCAATGCTAAAATGCTCCATGAAACTCTGAGTGTCCAACAGAGAGAGAAAGAATAATGAGAGAGCTCCAAAAATATGAGCAAAAGCTTGCGAACTGATCCTCATAAGCCTTTTTTTATCAATGAGGCCTCTATTTTCATCATTTTCCATCATTTTCTTTCATTTTCCTCCTCACATGCAACATGTGACCTTTCATTTCCCTTTTCTCCTAATTTCCATTATTCTCATAAATAATGTGCCAAAAATATTGTTTTGTCTCTTTAATGCCTTAGCCATTATCTTTGCCAATTTCCTTTAGCCATAATAACCGAAATGAACATCACTTAAGATGTCTTGCCCACCATTCAACTTGGAATACATGTCCCATCAATAAATCTCGACTCAAAAATTTAAATATTTGTAAAAACCATAACACTACTCCAACTATAACAACAAACTAAATTCTCATTACCAATTATTATTATTTTTTAATATTTTAATAAATACTATTTTTTTATAATTATTTCGTATCTCCTTCCTATTTAATATATATATATATATTTTTAAATTATATAATTTATTTATTTTACTCAATAAATATGTAAACTGTATGATAAACATTTCCCTTGAAGTTTCATAGGTTCTATAGGTTTTATAATGTTCAATATCAAAACCACTAATTACAAAGAAACCATTTCCTTAGTGTGAGAATAATAATATATCATCTAAATTCTTGGAATAGTTGTTGATAGCAATTTCCGGCCGTTTCTTGATTACACTTTTTTTTATAAAAAAATTAATTTAAATAAAATAATAAAGTTTAGTAATAAATATAAATAAATAATTTTATTAATATTGTTATTTTTAAAATTTCCCAGATGTAGTTTGATTTTGATAGGCAATCATCATGATATGAATATCTCCAAATTCTAAAATCTGTATTTTTTATTTATAATAATAAAATCAAGTTGGTGATGGGAAAGAGGTCTCTAAAATCCTTAAAATGCTAAATTTGCAAAATCATTACTATTAAGCATGATGGTACACCGAGAAGATTTTTGAAATTTCTAGAGTACATTACTTTTGGAAAAGGGCAAAAATTGGAAAGAAACAAAGAAAGAAAGTATTTTCAAAGTTTAAGAGGTTAAAAATAGTCTATGAGATTTGATCACTTTTTTATTTGGCTCTTTCCCTATAAAGTTTTACAATAAACCCTCCCAACTTTTCAACAAACTTTTTGTTGAATAAATTATCATTATAACTTATAGCTTAATTAGTAAAAATTATTGTAAAAGCTAGATTAGTAATAATTGCTTAGTAATAAAAAAACATCATCACAACTGCTCTGATATAATAATATCAAAAACATTTATCCCCAATCATGGAATTAACCGAAACAGAGAAACCGTGCTGGATTCTATTCCCACATATATAATTGAAAACGAGAAACCGTGCTGTATTCTATTTCCTGAAAAAATATAATTATAATAACCATTTCTGTCAAAGACAACTCAAAAATACCGTGTGCCAACAGCGTGGAAGCAGTCAACACGCCAATCATTTGCCTTGAACACAACTCAAATACACCGTGTGCCAACAACCCGGAGTCATTCAGCACGCCATAGACAGGCGAGAGTTGTGAAATAAGTGCCTGTCTTGTGCTGTGTTTGGTTGTCTTCATAAACAATAAAACCCAACTGAGAATCTCATAAAAGCTCTTCTATACAAACATCCAACGGAGGATCTTGAAGCAGGAGTAAAATGGGAGAACAATCGGTGATACAAGCCATGCAAGACAAACGACCCAGATCAAAGCCTAGTTCGCTACACAGTTTTTCTCAATATGGAGACTTGATCAGCCTTAAAAAGAAATTACAGGAATCTCCTTCCCTCCTCAATGCTCGTAATGCAGTGGTAAGTCCTCAGATCCATTCTCCATTTTCTGTTTTTCCAAGCTCGAAGTGCTATATAATGCGTCTTTTTTCTCAATTCTATAGTTTCCCGAAATTCCCCGTGAAATAACAATGCCGAATGGGAAATAGATCTATTAATTTTCACCGTGTGAATATGGGAAATTTCAGAATTAGGGCAGACCGACAGAGGATATCAGATATATTTACAATTTTACGTTCAATTTTGGGTCACACCATTTAACCGTGGTAACTTTGAGATCTCCTTCTTAGCGGCAGCTTCTCAGATTTTTTACTTGTGGCATTAAGGGTCTATGTTATCTGTTCAAGGAACATGACTCACTTTCCGGGCTATGGCCACCATTTATTGAAGTGATTAAGAAAACCAGAATAACAGAAATTCAAAATGATCAGAATATTTTGTTTTTAATGGAAATGGCCCTTACAGATATCCTTTGGCTAAGAGGCTGTGTTATGAGGGGGCGCGTTTCACCAAGGAATTGCGCCTGACTTCATCTACACCTACTTTGAGAAGTTTTTAAACCAGGTCTTCATCATAACAATTGATTTTTAGTAGTTACATTACAGAATTTGTTCTCAATATATGTGCCAAAGTCTATGCACTACGGTACAAACCAATAGCCCACATACGTGTGGCAGAAGCCACTATTTAGATATAAGAGGCCACAATTAACACAATCAGGAGATACTGGTCCTACACTGTGGGATCCATGCTCATGGAATACACAAAATGACATTATTCTTGAAACACTTCCCATTTCAGCGATTTTCTTGTTCTTATACATGTTTGGCATGGGCGTTTACAGATCGCACAGACCCCACTTCATGTCGCTGCAGCTCACAACAAGAAAGAAATCGTCAAGTTTCTGCTTAACTGGCCGGGGCCGGGGAATCTTGAAATGGAGGCCAAAAATATGGTAAGATAAAAAACAGCTAATTCTGCTCTCAATATAACTTTCAGAGTGTTGAATCATTTCCATTCCAAGTCAATTTTTTTGTTGGGAGTGTAAATTGTAACTTCATTTATATTTGTTTTCTGCAGTATGGAGAAACACCTTTGCACATGGCTGCAAAGAATGGCTCTACTGAAGTTTTGAGGTTGCTGCTTGAGCATAATGCGGACATTGAGGCCAGAGCAAATGTAACTCTCAATTTCTAGAATCTATATTAACATTCCAGGTTTGAAGACCTGGATTTAGAATTTAGTTTGCAATAAGTATGGCTAGATTCTCATATCTATTTATATTTGGAATTATTATGGCTGGATTCTCATATTTTTTTATATCAAGTTAAATGTCAGCAATAATTAAATCATATTAGTGGTTTGGTACAGTAATACAGAATTTTAATTAGACATAACCAGTCATAGACACACGAGCCGTTATTGTAAGGGGCCATTTTGTACTTACTTTTTTTTTTCTTGTTCTTTTTTCCGAGGAAAGAAATCAGTTTCTCTCTGAGCCCGAGGGCTAGAGTGAGGTTGCTGGTACCAAGCCAGCCCACATTTTGTACTGTTTTTAATTATGTCATAGATCTACATAATTTTAAAGGCAGTTATTGAAATTCTGATGAGTAATCGGTTTATAGTGCCTTGGAGTATGCTTTAAGAAATTTCCAAAACTAATTTAGTCAAATTGAATTTAACTTCATTGAATTTGCCATTAGTATGCAGTTAAAATGCTGGATACGAGGCCAATTGAATTTACCTGAATTTTTCTGGCGGTGGAAAATGGGTAGATTTTTATTTTTTATTTTTTCTGGCACAAAACTAAATAAATGTTTTATTACTTATTCACAGGGTGTACAAGGGCCCGGATACACCCCCAAGCCCATAGACGTTCCTCCTTTTTTACAAACTTTTCAGTTAACAGGAGTAAGAGGAAGACACGTAAGCATACATATAGTACTATTGCTGCAACATGGTGGGTTGACAGAAATGCGTTATCCCAAGATAGCAAAACAGAACTGTTTAAACTTTATGCTGAGGCCTCATCTCTTAAATACAATACTGCCAGATTCTGCCTTTAGGATTACCATGAATGTTGGAATACACATTTTCCTGCATGTGATTTTTGAAAGCAAAGGTATCCCCTCTCAGATATTACCACTGGACTGAGCTGAATTTTACTTAAATTCATGCTTGATAGTAGGTAATTATTTGAATTATTGTTTGAAAGGTACCCCTATGCTTAGTCCTTTGCTCTTAAGAGGAGATCGCTTCTGTAGGGCCCTGGGGATAGAGGTGCTGTTTGTTTTTTGAGGTCTTCTTGTTACTTGGGCTTGTTGGCATCTCTATTTACTGCCTCCCCCTTTTAGGTGTTCATCAGATGCTCCTGGTCAGCTTTTTCTTAACATTGAATCGGGTGAGGATCAGAGAGGATCTTCACACGTAGTACATCCAAGTCACCTGGATCACTCCCCCCCTGAGGACTTCAATCCTAAGATGGCTTTTTACTTCTAGCACTTCATACAACCGAGTCATGGTCTTGTTGTCAGATTTTCAGATACACAGATATTGGATGCATAGCATTGGGATCTCTCTTGACTAGTTCAGAGTGTGCTCTCACCAACTTCAGATTGAGAATTTGAGACAGATCATCGTATCTCATGGTCTTGCCAGTTGTGTCACATGTAGGAGGCTTAGTTGGAGGAGCATCTCATTTTCAGGTGTCCCATTTATTATGTGGCAGAGGGAGGTTTCACTGCCTTCACTGATACTTGAGGGGCTCCCTCACTTCTTTATTGCTCTATCCAGACAAGAAATGCTTAGTTGTTTTTATGAGCGAGTGTTAGTACACAGAGCTCGGATCTCCTTGAGCAAACTCCATCAAGCATATCACTTGTTTTGCAAATTTGCTGGTGGCAACCAGTGACAGGCTGAGACCCAGGATACTTCCAACACTAGATCTGTGTGACTACTGATCTCCTCTCTATCTTTTTTTTTCTGGAAGATTGGTCCTTACAAGGTTCTTGCCGAGTGCCTACTCCTGATCTAAGCACGTGTCTCATCTCACCTCTCTGTGCAGTCCAGTTGCTTGCCTTCCCCCACCTCCTCTCTGGGACACCAGTCTATCATCACCAAGTTCTTTTCAGGGGCCTCGAGTGTTAGGAGAGTTTTGATGGATTGTTCCAGATTTCCTCCCATGGTTTTGCAGTCAGACTTGGACCACTTTCTGAGGATGTCATTAGGCAGTGTCTTGGTTCCTTCTCCGTGATTGATGATCAGAGAGGGACATTTCCATCCTCTTCCTCTACCTTTTGATATGGCTGTTGGTGCTTCCCCCACACCCTCTCATTGTACACGTACTTCTAATGATATATAACCTTTTATTTTGGTAATTCTCTCATTCTGCAGTTTAACTTATTTTAGCTTATGCCTTACTTTTAGCGTTTAGCTTTTAGGAGTTGCTCAGGCACTCTTACAATTTTTTACTATTAATTATACATCTGGTTCCCATTGACCTACCGTTTTGCTCATTTGTGGATGTTAATAAAATTATTTTATCTATATTTTCTCTGGAATAGTTTTTTAAAGGGACAAATTCCAATAAAAATGGATCCTAAGACATTGAAATTTGCTTTCAGACTTCAGCACTATCCTTACTACCTATTTAATCGAGATTGATTATCTCTTCATCATGTTGACAATGGACTTGTGTGGGAAGTATAGCTAGTTCTTCTACTTCATGGGCTGAGGAGGATCTGTTACAAGTCCTAACTGTTGTTCAAGGGAGGATAAGTAAAACTTGTCAGTCAGAAGTCAAGAGGTAAAAGTTCATGAAACCACATAACTTTCATAGAAAACACCTACTCTGTCATTGTTATGCCACAGAATCCTTACACAATTACACTTACCATGCTTTGAAACACAGTTTACAGGATTATGGCCAAAACAAGAGAATGGAACAAAAGAATAAACAAAACAACTAGTACACATAGCAGCCCTGAGTCAAAATTATTTCACTGGGATCCCATTTAGAATTCATGTCTGGGTTTATCAATTATATCAAAATGAACAAGGCTTTGCCCTCTTTACATGTCTAAATGCTATGCCAACTCTAAAGTCTTTCTTTTTGTAGAAGGCCTCAGCCTTTATTCTTTTATAGCCAGTAACTTGTCTAGTAGAAATAGCTTATTTCTTGTAAACATTGCACCCAGCAGAAATGGTATTATAACTATGTAACTAGGACTGCAAGTCCCATCCACATGCAACTCTATCCTTTCCTTCTACTAATCTTTTACAGAAAATTCTAGCAATTATTCACGACATTTAGGTGAATCTTGCTAGGCATATAATATTTTCTTGCAACAATTTTTTTTCCAAAGATGATACTATGTAGCACATACAATCGTGGTTTTCATCATTTTTAAAGACAATTAGGCCATTTTATACCAATTAAAATTTGAAGTTAAAATGAATTTTTTATTGCATTATTAGTTGTAAACATTACAAATTAACTTTCTTAAAGTACATTGTGAGGTTGATGAAACTTACTTTAGTAAAAATGTTTGAACATATATTTATTTTTTTGTACTTTCCTGTTCCTTAGCCTATATTGTTCACTCACCCACTTTATTGTATTTTATTGAAGATTTAGTCAACTTAGGTCCATCTTCCTGCAGTTTTATACTCTATATGTAGTAGTGCAGATGAGTGTACAAGATTTGCACAGTTTTGGAAATTATCTTCTACTTGCATACTTGTCTTTGTTTACTCACTTGTATGTGAGTCTCTTCCATTATTGTGCTTATAACAATTGGTATCATAGCCTTAATATCAGGGCTTCTTTAGAGATCTACCATTTTGGCTTCCTTTGTTTTCAATTTCTTTCTACTCAGAATCTGTCTTCAAGCTCTCTTGAAGCAATTTATGGGGATAAACAAAGTGGCAAACTGGAAACTTCAATGCAATTTTCTTTGAAGCTACGGGATTATGACTGTAAATCAAAATTTGTTCCCCAGGGGTGGATTAAGGAGATGAGATCTCCTAAATTTCGCTGAATGGCAGATTGCATTTTTTACCAATATCAACCCCTGATTTTTTGAATTTCTTTCCTTTTGCTCCTTTGACAGGTTTTCTTAGACTCAATTGTAAAAGGCCATCATTCATGCATTTCTAAGTCTCGTGTCTCCTCGTGAAAGCTTTCAGCAAATCGAGAGATTCTATATACTCCACGCTTGCCCAAATCTTGATTGAACAACTACAGGAGCAAGAATGTTGGAAAACCTTGTTACTCAACAACAGCATGATTTCCAAACTAAAATGATGCATGACATAATGATTACGTTCCATTAGTGCATCACCACTCAACAAGAGGCACAACCACAATCTCAAACTCAACCCACTATTCACTAGAGGGTTCCCATTGTTCTGTGCACCTTCAAGCTAGACACTAAACAATGGCTTGTTAAGTTTGATGGGGCTCCCAATAGTGACAAGCTTGACTTTTGGATGTTCAACATGGAAGCTTATTTCAAGACACAGTCAAACCTGAGAAGGCCAACAAAGTTTAGATTGTTAAAGTTCACATGGAGTATTAGGGCCTCATATCGAGGAAAACCATACCCAACAACTCTGTGAACAACCAATCTTTGATTAGGGCTTCAAGGATGTTGTCTGCAATCACTTCTACCCATTAAGATACAAGAAAGAGCTGTTGGTGAGATGGCTGCAACAATGACAAATCTCAGGACGAACCATCAAGCAATGCATTGATATCTTGAACAAAATGTCCATCAAGCTAGAGGTGAGTGGATTTGAAGCCACTCCTTATGTTAAGTTTGGTTTTGGCTTATTACCTCAATTCGTGAACTAGAATTCTTTCATGTTACATAAAAGGTGCATTCCTTGCAACTAGCTTTAAAAATCCAAGCTAAGCTACAAAACCTAACCCTCTTAATTGTAAGAAGTCTGTTTTCATTAGCTTCTAAGGGGAAAACCAATGACAGTGGCCAGAATAGAGACACTCCTAGTTCCCATCCTACTGCGCGGACACAAAAAAAGAGGAAGTGTTGTTCTTACCATGAAATATGGACACTCAGAATGACTACCCTTTGGAGGTACATATGTAGAGGTCTTCAGTCCCACCTCTACAACTCCATATTTAGTGTTGATGGCCATAAACTACATCGATGATGATGAGGGATCTTTGTTCTCTAAAAATTGCCAAATCAAGTTCCTGTTAGTTTCCATCATTATGGATAATGGCAGCTAGAATAATATGGTATCCCAACAATTGGTTGTAGTTCTAAAGCTACCAAAAATTACTCATCCAGGCCGTATTAGCCCTTTGATGCCGCAATGGAGTGTGACATAACTCCTTTTAGCTGTATTAACTTGATCTTAGGCAGGCCTTACCAATTTGTTAGGGATGCACAATATGATGGCTACTTCAACATCTATAGGTTGCACAAGGATGGTAAGACATAGAAACTCACTTCCACTTCTCATTCTACTGTTCCATTTGTAGTTTCATGTAAAGAAATTGTTAAAAAAATCTCTCAACAAATTCGTGTTGTTCGACAAGTCAAGGAAGGCAATAAAGAAAAGATATCTCTTTCTAATACACAATCGATCATTGACTCATGGATTTGAAAATCCCAAGGGTTCAGCTTCTATTAAAATATACACATTGCATTGAGATTTTTCCTGTTTCTTCCTTGGATATTGCACTTCACACAAGCAGTGTGCAAAGATTAATCAACAAATCACATGGATTTTGGATGATGGCAAAACTAGGTCTAGTGAATCCCTGTGCTCCTCCTTTGATGGCACTGTTAACCCCCAGTTTTGCTCGTGCAATAGAGAGGATTAAAATCTAGTGAGCTTCCATCAGGCTAGTCCCATTATGGGTGCATTCAAACGTTCACAGAGATCAGAGCTCATTTCAGTTAGTTCTACCAAATGCAAGAAACTGTGATTTTCAGCTGCTTGCTTTTTTTTAGGAGCCAGAGTTTTCGGGTCCACATGTCAGATATGTTCACATATTCTTGATCCTTGTAAGCTTACGATGTGAATGAGCCTCTTTTATTCTTGGTCCTCGTCAGTTCATGAAATGATTAAGCCTTTTTTGGGTGACATGCAAGCGGTTTCATATACAATTGATCATTGACTCATACACTTATGGATTTGAAGAACCCAAGGGTTCACCTTCCATTATTATATACAACATTCCATTGAGCTTGTTCCTGTTTTGTCCTTGCATATTGCACCTCACCCACATGTAGTGCAAAGGTTAAGCAACAAATCACATGGCTTTTGGATGATGGCAAAACTAGGTCTAGTGCATCCCATTGCAGATCTCCTTTGATGGCACTGTTCAGTGTTAACCCCCAAATTTGCTGGTGCAGCTAGAGGGTGAAAATCTAGTGAGATTCCATTAGGCTAGTTCCATTACAAGTGCATTCAAACGTTCACAGAGATCAGCTTATTTCAGTTAGTTCTACCAGATTTCAAGAAACTGCTAGGGTCCACATGTCAGAGATGTTTACATATTCTTGGTCCTCATGAGCTCACGACGTAAATAAGCTTCTTTTGGGCAACATGCAAGCAGTTTCGCGACATTGCTATTTTTATCAGTGTGCTTTCCGGGGCCTGCATGTTGTTTCTGAGCACATATTTGGGTTCATTGTAAAAAAGCAAATCAGATGAGGCTTTTTTCATCTCCACGGAGATGTTGCTATTTTTAGCGGTGTGTAACTTTAGACTTGCTACATTTCCATAAATCTCACTATGTTACCTTCATTTTCAGCATTTCCTGCCTTTTTACTTTTCAGAGAGTTAGACAGCATTTTTGGGCATGTCTTTATTTGCTAGTTTCTATTTCTAGCAGGTAGGGGATGTGATGCCATGGTTCTAAGCATGCAGTGGGAGAATGGTCCTAGGATTCCAGTGGGCAAAGGATAATGAGTCAATAACAGGGTTGAGCAGTTGGAATGGTTTCTCAGTGTTACATGTGGCAGCTGGTTGGTGGTTTTCTGCTGTTGTGGACTTCTAAACTTGATAATGTGAAAAACCCTAAAATTGAGTCGATTATCATTAAACCTGTTAAATTTGGACAACTAGGTCCAAACTCCATGTTATGATGCTCAGATTAAGAGGCTAATATTTTTGTTGGATTCCTCTTTCGGAGAGGTGTAAAATCCATATATAATATGTCTTAATCCGATGAGCAGAACATTTATTTTGAATTTATTATTCATAATAAATTATATGTGCAGAGTTGGCCTTAAGGTTTCCACACCCCCGGCGGGTGTCACACACCCCAATAATGGATATAAATACAGGCAAAGTTGGAGAGCATTTCATCACAACACAACTCACATCTTCTCTCATCTGATTTAGTACGAGCTCCTTGGAGGACGAGTTCAGCCCACACGTGTGAAGAAGGAGGAGGACAAATCTGTATGGCCGAGTTGAAGGACGAATTTCTGCAGCTAGGGTTTTGCAGAAAGTTTGACCAGCGTTGACTTTGGTCAACGCATGGTCCGAAAGGGCTGAAATTTGGTGAGAAGTTCAATTTTGGAAGGCCGTACTGTTTGGCACAGAAATCGAGGTCAAAGGGTTGACCAACCTGCTGTTGCATTGACTTTTTATGGACAGCGTTGAATTTTTTGGAGTTGACTTGGGTTGACTCGTTTGCTGATTGGAGGACTGTTGTGACACATTCTGGGTTGGCTAACCAAGGAGACTTTGCTGGTTGAAGCATCCTGTTGGCATAGTAATGCACCACCACATTTTTCCTATTTACGTTTGTCTTCCATAGATACACTGGTATGTTCTATTAGCATTTTACTTAACTGTTTGGGTGATTGCTGTAATAAAAGTAAAGTTGCTCAAGCATAGAACATCTACAAAAATTTACATGGTATCAGAGCTGAGGTGAAGACAAGCCCTAACTTTAGCAATCACCATCTAAGAAAATGGGTTCCACAAGTTATGAATTCAAGGAGAATGACAAGCTGGCTGGAAGGGATGACTTCCATGCTTGGAAGATGATATTAGATCTCAAATTGGAAGACCATGATCTCATGGACCATGTACTGGGTAAGATACAAGAACCTCCATCCAATGCTACTGCTGCTGCTAAAACCAAGTATAAGAAGGGAAGATCAAAGCAAGGATGTGATCGGGAGTCACCATAGAGCACAGTTTGCCTATATATCTGAACTAGGCACATCCAAGGAGATGTATGACAAATTGATCCTTATGTTCAAGGTAAACAATGTGAACCAAGTACAAGTTGAAGAATATGAAAGAATAAGTTGAAGAATATGAAGAAGGGCCGGGATGAGTCTGTTCAAACTTACTTTCTGAAATTGACCGAAACAAGGAACAATCTGCTGGCTATTGGGGAGACAATAGCTGATCGTGAAATGGTTCTCACCGCACTTGGAGGACTCCCATATGAATGGCAAGTATTCACAACTACCATTCTCAACAATAATACCATTCCTAACTTTGATGAGCTTCTGTCTAGATGTATGCAAGAAGAAACAAGGATGAAGGAATTCGATAATGACAGAAATGCTGCCTATGGTGCTCATTCTCAGAAGAAGAACTCTGGTGGTCCTAAGGACAAAGGAAGAACGAAGGCTCAAGAAAAGAAGGGCAAGTGTTTCACTTGCCATAGGCCTGGTCACTATGCTAGAGAATGCCCCTTCAAGAAGGATTCTCCCGATAATGATGATAACAACAACAACCGAAGGAATGGGAATCGAAGAAATGACAAATCCAAAGGAAAGAGGAAGGCTCACTTTGGCGGAAACAATCAACCTTCTAAAAGGTCTAGAAATACCAGGTATGAGGAGTCTAATGTTGATAAAAGAGATGAGTATATTCTTGTATCTGCTCTCTCTGCTACATCTCCGCCCGACACTATGGATGTCTGGCTAATCGATAGTGGTGCCTCAAGACACATCACCGGATTCAAGGAAGCACTCTCTGACATGGTTGAAAGGGATACTAATCTAGAAATTATCCTTGGGGATAATGCCACATATCCCGTGAAAGGGACAGGGACTGTGACCCTACACTTGTCTCAAGGACAAGTCCTACGTTTGCAAGATGTACTCTATGTACCTCAATTGAAGAAGAACCTTGTGTCTGTATCTGCCATGGAAGACAAAGGGTTCAATGTAACTTTCTCTGATGGAAAGGTGCTCATGTGGAAGGAGAGCTTCAAGGAAGCTATCTCAATTGGTTTTAGAGTTGGTACACTCTACCAGGTTGGAGGGAGCCTGTTGGGAGCTATGACTTGTGATACTATCCGACAAACCGAACTATGGCATCAAAGATTTGGACACCTTCATTACAAGGCCCTTCCAGAAGCAAGGAAGGTGGTGACAGGGATGCCTGACTTTGGAAATAATCATGAAGGTGTATGTAACGGTTGTGCTGAAGGAAAACATACAAGGGGACCTTTCCCCTCAAGTTTCACAAAGACATCTGATATATTGCAACTGGTCCATTCTGATCTATTTGGTATGTTGCCCGTAACATCCCTGGGGGGATGTTCTTACTACATGACATTTATTGATGACTTCTCTCGCAAAACCTGGATATACTTCTTGAAGAAGAAGGATGAGGCTTTCATGTGGTTCCGTACCTTCAAAGCCTTGGTGGAAAATATGACCGGAAAGAAGATCAAGATTTTGAGGACTGACAATGGCATTGAATATGAGTCAAATGAGTTCAAAGACTTTTGCAGAGAAGCTGGCATTAAGAGGGAGACTACCACTGCATATACTCCTGAGCAGAATGGTGTTGCTGAACGCAAGAATAGGACTATTGTGGAAGCTGCCCGTGCCATGCTATGTGACCGGGGTCTACCAAAGTTTCTGTGGGGAGAAGCTGCAAATACTGCTGTGTACATTCAAAACCGATGCCCTCATTCCGCTTTGGACTCCAAAACTCCCGAAGAGGTTTTCTCTGGTAAGAAACCTGATGTCTCACATTTTAGAATTTTTGGATGTCATGTCTATTTTCATGTGCCGAAAGAAAAGAGAAGTAAGCTGGATGCTTCTGGGAAGAAAGGAATGTTTGTGGGCTATAGTGAGACTTCTAAGGCCTATAGAGTCTATGTACCTGGTCAAAGGGAAGTAGAGATATGCCATGATGTCACTTTTGACGAAGATGCTTCCTTGAAGAAAGTAGTAGATCTTCCAAGATCTGAAGAAAATCATGAAGAAAGGCCTGGAAATCAAGAAGAACCGCAGGATGAGACAATGCCTGATATTGAAGGACAAATGGACCCTATTGATCCATCTCCTTCACTGGGAAAGAGACCATCATGGCTCAGGGACACCCTCGAAGATGCTGAGGGTCATGCTACCCCAAGGGGGACATTCCGGGAAAGCAAGAAGCCGTGTAGATACCAAGGGTATCTAGCTGCCATGAGTACTATTGTACAATCTGAACCTGGATCTTTTGAGGAAGCCGTAAAGCATCAAGTATGGAAGGATGCTATGCACGAAGAATATGAGTCCATAATGAAGAATGATGTCTGGGATGTGGTCCCGAGACCGAAGGACAAATCTGTTGTCACCGCGAAATGGCTCTACAAGATCAAACATGGATCTGATGGGAGTGCTGAAAAGTTCAAGGCAAGATTTGTTGCCGTGGCTTCTCTCAAAAGGAAGGAATAGACTATGATGACATATTTGCACCTGTGGCACGATATACCACCATTCGATCAATCATAGCCCTTGCTGCTACGCAAGGATGGAGTCTTCATCGGATGGATGTCAAGACCGCTTTTCTGCATGGTGCAATAAAAGAAGAGGTGTATGTAGAACAACCTCTGGGATTTGAAGTTCAGGATCGAGACACTCATGTCTGCAGGTTGAAGAAAGCCCTCTATGGGTTAAAGCAAGCACCCAGAGCTTGGTACGAGAGGATGGATAGTTACTTGATGAAGCCGGGCTTCACTCGAAGTAATGCTGATCCGAACCTTTACTTCAAGGTTGTACAGGGGAAGCCTCTCATTCTAGTGCTATATGTGGATGACCTCTTCCTGACAGGTGCTGACCCTCTCATTCATCAATGTAAGAGGGAGCTCGCTGCTGAGTTCGAGGTGGCCAACCTGGGAGCGTGCACTGCTTTCTGGGCACAGGTGCAGCGGGGGAACACGGGAGAGATTTTCCTTTCTCAAAGGAAAAGACATTGTAAACTTACGGAAAGATTTGGGATGGTGGTGTAAAGTCAGAGTGTGTCGGCTCACCAAATGGAACTCAACTTTAAGAAGTTGAGTGGCAGGCGGCTAACTGAGCTATCTTGGCCAATCCTCTTGAGTATGCGTCAACTCATGGGAGCTTTGATGTTCTTAGTGAACACTAAATAGGATATATGTTTTCTGATGAACACTTTGAGTCGACGATGGTTGAGAACTCCCATCACTTTCCTTTGGGTTGGTGCCAAAAATCTTCGGGCTATCTTGGAGCCACGATAAACCATGGTGAGATACAGCACAACGGGAGTGTGATACTCCGTGGATATGCGTGCGCGATTGGGGGGTTTTGGCGGTGTCGCGGTGGATCGTAAGAGCACATCGTGATGTTGCTTCACACTTGGTTATGCTTCTATATCATGGATGAGTAGGAATTAGAAGTCGGTGGCTTTGAGCACCACTGAGGCTGAATACCTTGCATCGAGTATGGCCTGTTGTGAAGCAGTTTGGTTGCGAAATTTCTTCAGTGAGTTGTTCGATCATGTGCTAGATACAACCATGATATTCTATGATAATCGGAGTGGGATTCGGTTGTCCGAGAATCCCGTGTTCCATGACCGATCCAAGCATATTGATATTAGGTACCACTTTATCTGGGATGTTACAGCAAGGCGCCATAAGGCTCGATGATATTGGAGGCCCCGTGGGCGGTCGCGGATATTCTCACTAAGCCCCTGGGAAAGGTGAAGTTCCTAACCTTCCGTGAGAGACTTGGTATCGTGGAACGACCCTATGATGTGGGTCCTGTTGGACGATGAGCTCGAGGAGCTCTGGGGGGCTTTGGGGACAAGCTTCTCGGAGCTATGAGCACTCATAATGCTCTGCCCCACCCTTTATGATTATTGAGGCTGGTTCGCCTCTCATTATCTATGCCCCATATGCATCCTACCCATTGAGTCCGGGGCTCATGGGAAGTACCTCTCATTTGGCCAATGAGATGGGAAAGGCTAGAGACTAGTAGCAAAGACTGATGGACGCATCAGAACTTGCCGTACTCTCTATCTAGGATGGCACGGTCCAACCACTTGATCTAGGATCAAGTTTAGTGAGGTTTCGGACCTCCAACTGACTTCGGGTCAGTGAAACTAACTTTGGGTTGGTTACTTGGATACTCTTTATGAGTTTGATAGGGTTTTGAACCTCGGCTGATTATGTCGGTCGGGGGATGATGTCTTTGTGGTGACCCATACATTAGAAATAAAGAGGCCGGCAAAACCAGTTACAGTGGCATTTGGCATACGATGTTTGATTGAAGCGATGGATGGAGTTCTCCCTAGTTGAGAGGAGTGTTAAATTTGGACAACTAGGTCCAAACTCCATGTTATGATGCTCGGATTAAGGGATTAAAAGAGGCTAATATTTTTGTTGGATTCCTCTTTCGGAGAGGTGTAAAATCCATATATAATATGTCTTAATCAGTGAGCGAGACATTTATTTTGAATTTATTATTATAAATAAATTATATGTACGGAGTCGGCCTTAAGGTTTCACACCCCCAGCAGATGTGTCACACACCCCAATGATGGATATAAATACAGGCAAAGTTGGAGAGCATTTCAACACAACTCAACACACATCTTCTTCTCTCATCTGATTTAGTACGAGCTCCTTGGAGGACGAGTTCAGCCCACACTTGTGAAGAAGAAGGAGGACGAATCTGTACGGCTGAGCTGAAGGACGAATTTCTGCAGCTAGGGTTTTGCTGGAAGTTTGACCAGCGTTGACTTTGGTCAACGCATGGTCCAAAGGGCTGAAACTTGTTGGAAGGTTCGATTTTGAGAGGCCGTACACTTTGGCACAGAAATCGAGGTCAAAGGGTTGACCAAACTGTTGCTGCGTTGACTTTTAGCTTGCTGCCCTGCGTTGACTTTTTCAGGACAGCGTTGACTTTTTGGAGTTGACTTGGGTTGACTCGTTTGCTGATTGGAGGACTGTTGTGACACATTCTGGGTTGGCTGACCAAGGAGACTTTGCTGGTTGAAGCAACCTGTTGACCGCCGTAACGCACCACCACATTTTTCCTATTTCTGATTTGTCTTCTATAAGATCCACTTATATGTTTTATCTGCATTTTACTTAACTATTTGTGTGATTGCTGTGAGAAAAGTAAAGTTGCTCCAAGCATAGAACATCTACAAAACTTTACAAAACCCTATTTCGAATCACTGTGTTTAGCGGTCACTCTTGCTTAGTTTGACTTTTCAAAAACCCTAATTCACCTTGCCAATCTGATCAACACAAAATCCTAAGTTGATCTGCTAGCTTAGGCAAGTTCAAAACCCTAATTTCTATTGTCGTTTCCACTGATTCCAGACAAGTCGAATTGCTACTTGCCAATGTTGCCAATCGTAAAAGCTAATCTGACTGTTTAATCCTTCTTTATCCTATCCTTGCATGAAAGAAAAGCCTCAAATAAAGTTGCTATTGGTAAAGAAGAAAAACATAAAGACCCTAATTCGACCTTATCGACTATTGGCAAGTTATGTTTTTGGGAAACTATATTCACTGTTCAGCAAAGGGAATTCAATGGGAGGTTATTCATGGCATTTTCTGTGGGAAATATCTTTATCTACATACATACGACCTCACTGATTGAAAGAAAAAGGAAATTCCTGTTTGTGGAATGATTGAAACAACAGCCAGATCACCAGACATCTTCCACATGTGCAATCATGGCTGCAAGTTTTGTGTAGATGAGGTTGGTAAATACCCAGCTGCAGGTTAAAGACTCACAATGCATAATAGAACTGGCTCATTCTATGGTACGTTTTCAGCATATTTCATGCTTAAAAATGGAAATGAGTAATTCGTATGGCTGAAATTAATAGTTGTAGTGGTTGTTGTTGTAGAGCTGTAAATATTTTTGGCAATTTGTTGGAATATCCACACAGAGACAGCACACTAATTGAAGAGGAATCACTCTTCGAGTTGGGAAGCAGTGGTTTGTTCAAGATTATTTTAGGAAGAGACCTTAAAGTAGCACATTCCACTCACAACTTCAGCACTGCAAGGGGTTAGCAGTGGTAGGTTTTTCCAGTGATTATGAGACGAATCGCTGATCAGTTAAGCAACAGTGTCTATGGGCTCAGCGCTGAGGGTCACTTTTTTCGACAATTTGAGTAAGAGAAGAAGAAATAAACACCAGTGCTGAAGTGCAGAATTTTAGGCAGTTTTATTCCTGGAAGTTGACATAAACAACAGTGCTTTTGCCACAAAAACTCCTCCAAGCAAGCAAGTCAACACAGTTGGCAGCCATTCAGAGTGCGCCAATTTTAGCATGTTTTTTTTAAATTTTTCCACATGCAGTTAGGTTGAATTGATATTTGATGTTGTTGGGATTCTATATATGCTGCATTGAAAGTGCAGTGAGCGACAGACAGTACTTTGTGAGCAAACACATCACCTGAGTCTTCATCATCCTTCCACCTTTGGAATTTCACAAACTGCTTCCACCACTGCATGCTACTAGACCTATGGCTGCCTGTCATGTTTTGTCCCTCTGATGTAATCATGTCTGTTGATTAACATATTGATTTGATTTGACCATGTCTGGTCTCTGAATCTTGGAACCTCTTGGTTGGATAGTAGTTTAATAGTTTTGCATTGTTATGATTAGCTTTAATCATAATTTACTTATTTTGAATTCTTATACGCTTAAGGCGCATGCTCTACTCATCTCATCCGTTTTCACTGACTGTTGTAATCAGTTCAGAAATATGATCTCACTCACTTGATTTTTACTAAGAGTTTACCCTTGCTCTTCGTTTGCTTTCGGAAATTTCAAGAATTAGTCTTTGTGTGCTGATCAGTTGAAGTAGTTATGAAGATCTGTTAGTCATATGAGAGCATACAACCCCTAGGGACACCCCCTGAGGTTGGAAAAGCACCAATTTGAATAGCGAGGTATCTAGTGGTGACAGGGCTAGATTCTCTATAATTATAAATTTATATGGTAGGTCTGTTGGTGCAAATGTGCGTGATAACAGATACCCAACAAAGAGCACTCAAAAAGCAACAAGAGTGGTAGTTTGGTATAGATTACAGGGCCCTCCACAAGGTCATTGTTCAGAATTGCTACCCTCTGCATTGAATTGATGATCATTGCTCAAGGGAGCCAAGTGCTTTCACCAAGGCTTCCAACTACTACCAAGTTCAAGTGGAAACCTATACAGGTATAGAAGACAACATTGAAGACCAAGTTCAGCCTTATGTGTGGCTTGTCATACCCTTTAGCCTTTACCAATGCTCCTGCTTCTTTCATGTGGACCATTGAGGATATATTCCTCTCACCTCTTGGTAATTTTGTTGTTGTTTACTTAGATGATATTCTGGTTTTCAGTGAAACTTGGTTCAACCATTTGCAGCATGTCCAAAAAGTTGTAGACCTTGTCCACCAACACAAACTGTAGGCTAAAACAAACTGATTTATAGTCAAATTTTTGTTTAATATCTAGGCTTTCATTGTACTTTAACAGCATTTTAATTTCTGCACAAGTTAGTCAAACTTTGTTGGCTTTATTGTTAACAGAACAGCCTCACAAATTCTTCTGCAGATGTTAGTCAAAATCTATTGCCTTTATTCTTAACAGAATGGATTTACGGATTTCTGTGCGAAATGAAAAAAAAGCTATTCAAAATTGATATCACCCAATGGCTTGTGTGAAATGGCCCTTAGTAATCTCCCTTTATTATTGAAATCAAGAAGATTACCATCTTTGGTTTATTTTTATTGTGCAGAAGTGCATACTGCACTTACAGTGATGATTTAAAAGAGAAATAGCAATATATCTTTACTCTAGAATGAGAATGTGACAAAACATGCCACTTTTGTTTTACCTTTATTATAGAATGGACATGAAACATCCTTGCTATTGGCACTATGGCCTGTTACATCCATGAAAGTGATGATTTGGTAGGGAATGAATTTGTGGCTTCCCATTTAGTATTGTCAAATGCCAACCACCAATTGTTTGAACAAAATGATCTCTCTCTCTTTATGAAGTTAACTGTTAAAAATATGTCAAGTTTGCATTCTATCCATATATAGCTAACTGTTCTATAAATGAATTTGCAGAATGGGATGACTCCGTTGCATTTGGCAGTCTGGCATTCCCTCCGAGCAGAAGACTGCTCAACTGTTGAGGCCTTACTCCAGTATCATGCTGATATCAACGCCAAGGATAATGTATTTACACTATTTGTATCTGGATATCATATTACTGAGATTTGAGTTTACTGTGTATCTGATGCTTTCAGAAAATGGAACCTGAATGTGAACATCTGTCTACAGGAAGGCATGACTCCGTTAAGTCATCTGTCTGAAGGTCCTAGCAATCAGAAGCTGCAATTGCTGTTGCAAGTTCATCTCGATGAACAAAGAAAACGGAAAGCCAGAGAAGCATGTGAGAAGTCCAAGAGCAAGATGTCATTGCTGGAAGTAGAGCTGTCAAGAGTTGTGGGGTTGCATGAATTGAAGGTACAGCTACGAACATGGGCAAAGGGAATGATTTTGGATGAGAAACGACGGGCCCTTGGACTTAAAGTTGCTGATAGGAGATCACCACACATGGCTTTCCTTGGAAATCCTGGGACAGGTTTGACAGTGTAAAACCTTGCAAAAAATGTCTATTAATTTCTGCTCTCCTTCCTTTCTTTCATTGTGCATATCACGACATACACTAATTCCTAGGCCAACATGGACATCAAAATTTTCTTACCAACATTGAACAACCTAACAGAAGAAATGCACAATACACTCCCTCTCTCTGCTAACTCTCACTCTTTTTTGTTTAAATAAAAAAGCATCTTTTATTCCAATTAATATAACAATATCTACAGGTAGCACTGTAAAAAAAAGGTGGCAAAATCGAAAGGTCGCTGCTATGGGTGGTAAAAAGGCATAAATAAATGTCTTGGGAAACTCAAAATCAAAAAGAAATGTAGAGCATTAAACTTTCAAATTTCCAATCAAGTTCGAGCTGTAATGGTAAAATTCAATGGCATAGGGCCAAGCTCCAGAAAATTATACAAAAAATAATGTCTGCCTTGGGAGGCACACCAACGATAAGCATAATCATCATTAAAATGAAACACAATATGCTGCAACTGCAGGATCCAGGTCATAATCTTTGGGCTTGAACCACCCAGTCATCTATGGAGGTTCTTCAGCAATTGGTGGCTCCCATCTGTCATTTTCCTTGGTGGTTTTGTCATGTCTGAAATGAACCATGGGACACATGGCACTTCATCATCCAATGGTGGGCCAAGGAGCATTGTTTCAGCCACGTGGCCTTCTCCAGCCCAGTACACACATACATGCCTGTGTTGGTCCAGCCCCCGATGGGAAATATGAGAGGCCATTCGCAACTAGGTTCTAGAATGTTCAGGCAGGGAACAACTCAGTGCAAGAGTCCTTGTCCTTGCACAAGATCCAGATAACATTTCTAAACTTCGGAAAGACAGATTAATCCCAACCACAAAACCCTGTCAGACCAATTGAAGCACAGATCGGCCAGGCCACTCCCAGATGACTAAGACGTGAGTTGTTGGCTCTGAACAACATACACTAGAGATTACACAAAGACACCCTTTTAGTCTCCAGTGGCAACTTCCAAACTGTCCAAGTGGTAAATGTATTTTGAGTTTGAATCGGATTTAATATTTGTGTAGGAGAATTAAGAAATGAACCACAAATTTGCATTTCATTATTCAAAGAAAGCTACATGAGATCTTGATGGGCCTATTTACAGAATTCATGCCCTTAAGAACTTCTTTGGAATTGTCACCTATTATATTTGAGCATGTTTAAAGTAGAAGATTTTAGATAGTTGGATTAGGTTAGACTTGTTTCTCATTGCAAAAGATTGGGATGGTGTATAAGTTGTTTTCACTTTATCATTGCAATTTCTCTTGCATAGACTTCATATCTCGTTGATTCATTCCCTGGGCATCTAAATGAGTTTGAGCTGGCAAGACTCGGGGATTAAATGTAATTCTGCACTTAGTGGTTGTCCATGTTCTCTATGTGGCTTGGCAGGTCCAAATCAAGCATGTTGTGTATAAGAGGCACAGTCCTGGTGACCTGGGCCATGGGGATGCTATACATCATCCCCTCATCATTGTTGTTCCAAACACTTTGTGAGAGAAGGTGAGTGGTGAAAGTCCATTTAATCATTGTTGTTCCAAACACTTTGTGAGAGAAGGTGAGTGGTGAAAACCCATTTATTCACCTCCGCGTTGTGAAAATTTCATTAATGAAATCCTATTGCAGCAATTGATTAGATTTCTCCTATTTGTTAATTACTGAACAAATTATTTATGGAGTTACACGGTAAATATTGAAATCAAATACACTGCAGCCTACACAACATAAAATACTGCGGCAAATACAACGCAGGAAAGATGGGAACACACACAAGTACACCGTTATTTTTGGACAATCGTCCCCGAAAAAACCCAACTTGGGAAAACCAATGCAGCAGCTGAGGGTTTTAATATTATGTAGTAGTAATTTGAGTACAAGTTGTTGGATGCCTAAACTGGCTATTTGATATAGAGAAATACTGAAGAAAGAGTTAGTGAGAAAATCTCACACTGTCACGAGCAATCCAACACTGATCTGGACTGGAGAGGAGCCGCCTTGTGCTGTCTCTGCGCAATCCCTGCATCATGGCTCTAGCAACTGTGTCACCTTCTCCTTCTGATCTTCTGCTGACTGGAAACTCAACTCTCTGGCCCTCCAGACTAACACCTCGGCTTCCGACACTAGATCTCGACGGTCTCCCAGCAAAATAGTGGACTCCCTTTGAAGCTCTGCGCTGCGTTTGCATGGCACTGCGCAACCTCTCTGTGGCTCTCGATGCCTTCTCTACCTTGCACTCCCCGAACTTGGAAAACTTCCTCTGGTTTACTATCTCTGCCCCTCACTACAATGATCTCACTGGATCTCTCTCTAGCAACTCAGCGCTGCCTCTGTGAGAATACGATCTCCCGGCAGAATCGATCTTTGCAAATCTCAAGTGTGTTCTCCAAGTGCCCATCGACCTCCTTCTTATAATCTCTCGTTGACATATCAACGACCAAGATTAGATCTTAATCAATGGCTCAGATTAACTTGGACTCGATCCACGCCTTTATCTAGAAGATTTGCACCCGATTTAATTAATCACATTTCCTAAGTTTAGACTTAGGAATACATTAAAAATGATTAATTATTTTAATTAAATCACCTTTGGGCAGAATTTTCCCAAACGATTTATGGGTCTTGGAGAATGCATGTGTCTTAGCCTCTCTACAAAATCTTGAGCCTAGAGCACATCGGATGCTACAAAAATCAACACTCCTTCTTAGCGAGAAATGTGCTCTAGTGTTGCAACCCACTGAAGCATCACTCTGACTCTGTATCACCTCCTGCTGCGCTGCTAATGTCTGGCCTCATTGCCCACCAACTACTGCGCAACTCTGTGTTGCATCTGTGCTGCTGTTGACTCTGCATACTGCTGCCAATTACTGCATCTGTACTGCAACTTTGTTGTTGCTGCCACTACGACATCTGCAAATGTCTCTCATTTGCTGCTACTGCAACTGAGAGATGTCCATCATACTGAACCAACTGTGTTCAGTGTGATGCATCTGTCACCCAAGTCCTGACTGCTGCTAGTCTCTGTGCTGTCACTGAAGGCTCTGCGTTGCTGCTGACTCTGCACTGTGCCTACTGCACTGCTGCCAACTCTGCTCTGCGTTGCTCAATTTCTAACGCTAGTAGCCACTGGATCTGTCACTTTGGCCCCTGACTGCACCAAGTGTCACTGGTCCATCCTGCTATTGCTGCTATGAAATTGATCCAAGAGGTGGACTCCTCAAGGATCATGCCCAACCTGTAGCTCTTTGGGGCTACAAAACCAAATCACCCCAGCTCACCCCTGGAGGTATGTCGGTGATCATGGCAAACTCTTCCTCCAGTCTAGAGGACAGCCTGTCGATCTCTGCGGATGCAGCTTGCTGATCCTGCCTCTCCTCTTTGTCCCTCTTTCTAAGCAGGCACTGTGTAGCATAGTGACCAAGTTCACCACTTTTGAAGCACTTGATCTTCGAAGCGTCCTTTCTTCTGCGCTGCTCTTGCTGCCCCTTTGATGCGAGTGCTGCATTTTCCTCTTCCTTCACCTAAGACTTTGTCCCACTGTTGCTGCTGCCTTCTAAGGTGCTCTTCACCAAGTCTCGCCTCAACTCCTCCTGCTACAGATCTTCACACATCCTATTCCACTTTGGCAATGTTTCTTTGCCCAAAATACTTTGGACAAACATTTGCCATTCTTCTGAGACTGTATTTAGAGCTATTTGGACCATATTTGTAGCCTGAAGCGCTGACACTGCAGCTGCCAACTGATCTTAGACATCCTGAAGCTTATGGAGATAGTGGTCAATGCGTTCTCCCCTCTGCATACATGTGCTCCTCAATTTTTCTTCTAGATACATCTTCACGCTGAAAGATCCCTCGTACAACGTGGCAAGGGAGTCCCACATCTCTTTGGTCTGTTCCCAGGGCTGCTATGTGAGATACAACATGATCTCGAACTCCATTAAGGATCATCCTCTTCGCCTTAACCATCTCTTTCTTGTACGTCTTGTTTTGATATGGATCTGTAGGGACAACCACCACATTATCGATGTAGGTTTTGAGATTGTACTCATCTAGAAGGAAGGAAATCCTTGCCTTCCAGATCACGTAGTTAGACGCTCTGTCTAACCGATCCTGATCTCTCCACCCAGTTGATGCCATCTCGCCAAAAAGTCGAATTCTGCCTCTATCCCTTTGCACAGCTGCTGACTGGCTCTACGCACTCCCTGCTGGAGTGAGAAAAACTGCTCTCGAGTATTGCTGCTCTGTGTGGAAAATTAGAATTTCCTAGCTAGAAATTCTCTGAGGACAAAATTCCCTCAGTGTGCTATTCTTTGCTCCCGGCGCTATTCTATTAGCTACTGCTGCAAAATGACTACGTCCCAGCTGAAGATTTGCTTTGCGTGGAAATTGCTGCTGTTGCTCCCTACCTTTGGCAATTCTCAATCTGGAAATTTCATGCTATGTCGACTTCAAAGATGCAAATTTCCTCAAAAATCTGCCTTGCTGGCCTCTGGACTGCGCAACCTCCTGGGGTTTCAAGTTGCTGCCTACACAGTGCCTCAAATCACCCTCTTTCCTTCTGCAACTGAGCTCTCCGACTTCTATCTGCGTTCTGATACCATGTGAAAATTTCACTAATGAAATCCTACTGCAACAACTGATTAGATTTCTCCTATTTGTTAATTACTAAACAAATTATTTACGGTGTTACACAGTAAATATCGAAATCAAATACACTGCAACCTACACAACATAAAATATTGCGTAAAATACAACGCAAGAAAGATAGAAACACACACACAAGTACACTCTTATTTTTGGACAATCGTCCCGGGAAAATCCTAACTTGGGAAAACCAGTGCAGCAACTGAGGGTTTTAATATTATGCAGTGGTATTCTGAGTACAAGTCGTTGGATGCCCAAACTGGCTATCCGATATAGAGAGATACTAATGAAAGAGTTAGTGAGAAAATCTCACACTGTCATGGGAAATCCGACACTGATCTGGACTGGAGAGGAGCTGCACTGCGCTGTCTCTACGCAGTAACTACGTTAGCCTACACAGTCCCTGCATCACAGCTCTAGCAATTGGTGTCACCTCCTCCTCTTGATCTTTTGCTGACTGGAAACTCGACTCTATGGCCCTCTGGATTCACACCCCGACTTCCGGCACTAGATCCCGACTGTCTCCTAGAAAAATAGCGGACTCCCCCTGAAGCTTTGCACTTCCTCTGCATGGCACTGTGCAGCCTCTCTGTGCCTCTCAATGTCTTCTCTACCTTGCACTCTCCAGATCTGGGCAACTTCCTCTGGTCTACTATCTCTGCCCCTCACTGCAACGATCTCATTGGATCTCTCTCTAGCAAATCAGCGCTGCCTCTCTGAGAATTCGATCTCCCAGCAAAATCAATCTCTGCAAATCTCAAGTGTGTTCTCCAAGTTCCCATCGAGCTCCTTCTTATAATCTCTCGTTGACATATCAACGGCCAAGGTTAGATCTTAATCAATGGCTTAGATTAAGTTGGACTCGATCCACGCCTTTATCTAGAAGATTTGCACCTGATTTAATTAATACCCTTTAATTAATCACATTTCCTCAGTTTAGACTTAGGAATACATTAAAAATGATTAATTATTTTAATTTAATCACCTCCGGGTGGAATTTTCCCAAACGATTTCTGGGTCTTGGAGAATGCATGTGTCTTAGCCTCTCTGCAAAATCTTGAGGCTAGAGCACATCCGATGCTACAAAAATCAACATGTGTGCCTTGTGCAGAGGGCACGCTCTGCATGCACAGATTTCAACTTATATGTCATCTAAGTAGTTGTGCAATCCCTGTTTTGTTCCCTCCACTTGACCTTGTTTATGCTCCATATGTTTTTATACACATAATTATAGACCTTTTGTCTCTTTATTGTGCCAGAGAATGGGTTATTTCCGATTCAAAGTAGTTTAGGTGAGTTTGATTGATGGGAGTAAGAAGACAAGAATTGT
The DNA here is from genome assembly GCA_034641835.2 of Pinus albicaulis. Classification (NCBI taxonomy): domain Eukaryota; kingdom Viridiplantae; phylum Streptophyta; class Pinopsida; order Pinales; family Pinaceae; genus Pinus; species Pinus albicaulis. The sequence continues at coordinate 349,994,486 of CM076575.1, read as the reverse complement.
GGCATTTTTTCTTTGACTGCAACTGAGTTGTTAAACCAGATTGCTTTCTCTATCTCTTTTAATAATCAAGCATCGCATGCTCTGCTTATACCTCCTTTGTTGTGCAGAGTTTTATTTTAATCTCTTTCTTGCATGCTTCCATGCAACTGAAGGGGCAACAGGGCGTGGAAAAAATAAAAGATTTGTGCTTCTGAAAATATTGTAACAGATCTTTTTGGAAAATGGTCCTGTAGTTTGTTCAGCGTGCACCACAATTATGGCTAAATGTTGTTTTAAGTTAGTGCATAGAGGTGCTAGATTCTTAGGAAAGATGATCAGAGAAGCTAAGCAATCAATGAAGGGGTAGTACCATTGGTGAAGTCTTTGTTACTAGAGAAGAAGTGTCAAAGACTCTTTAGTCTTGGCAGTGCTTAAGGGGAGTGTTACATTAAGCATATCAATAAATTCTTAGTAATTAGGAAGTGGATTGTGCAAAATTTTAGATACAAAACCTCATGTGTTTTCTGCTTACCTAACTCTGAAGCATCCAGCAGAAATTATAAAGCATTATAGAGAGAAGACACATCATATACTTAGTAACAACTGGTGTATCCCAGTCTGTCAAAAGAAAGGTACACATAAGATTCCATTGCTCATCTTAACCAGATTTTGATAATATATTTGGATTATTGAATGCCTGACACCTTGATTAATAAGCTTCCTTTTCCCATGAAGATGCCAAAATATCATGTCAATCTCTTTGACTGAAAGGTTTACTGTGACTATGCCGTGTCGATGGTCTGTCAATTTCTTCCTCCAACTAGTCTTGAATAAAACCAGACGGGCATGCCCTCCAAACTTGATATTTGAACCTGGGCCATCATTACAGCAAGTGCTCCAACTTGTGACTAGACCACAGCCTGGCGGACATATTTTGTCAATTAATTATGAATATTACTGTGTTGCTTTGCTTTAAAAAATTAGTACTGGCAATATTTTTTCTTTACAGTATTTCTTTTGCCAATTGTATTTCTTTAAACTGTGCTTGGGATGGGGATGGGGCAGTGGGAGGGAAGCAGTCAGTCTATTCAAATTTCAATAGTTTTCTCCAGTTTGCTTCCCACTTTGAAATTGCCATGTCTGATTTGTACTTGTTTAACATGCGGGTTCATATATTTTTGAATGCATAGCATTTCCAACTTTCCTTATCGACAAATCTCAAGGGGTGCACCCTTACATATTTTGCACCAATGCTTTGTGCAAAGGTCTGGAAAATATTTTTTTATTTGAAGCTCACTCTATTTTTTTGAATTTTCCATTTTTCTACCTGGCAATTAAAATCAAGCTGTAATAAGTTATTCATTTTCTTCAGGCAATGTCTAATTGATCTGTCATTAGGAAATTTAAATCATATCAGGAAGAAAATAGACGTAAGTTTCCAATGTTCAATCTACTAATTGCTAGTCTCCATCTTTTGAAATTTCTATGTATGATTTCAAACCATTTAGGGCTTTAGTATTTTTCTTCAAATCCATATTTTTTCGAATCTCTCTAGCAAGAGTTATTGAGAAATGTTGCACCTTTACTTTATTCTGGCACACCCTGTGTAAAACCTTGCAAAATATTTATGTATTCATAAAAATAATATACTTTCTTCCTTGTTTCGAGCTTACTGTTAAAACATAGAAGATATCGAAAGATTGTATTACTCATTTGGTAAATGGACAATTCATTTGACATAACTCAAAACTTAATCAAAGGAAACTAAGATACAGGGTTCAAATGCTCGGACTACAAAGGTATATTAATATGAAAAATACCACAATTTTGTTATAGACTTGTCCTTGTGAGGATTGTGGATTTTGTCAAATCACTATGAATTTCTTTAGTATTTATTAATGTTGCATTCATCATATTTTCTTCATATTTATTAAATAATATATTTTCCTGAATTTGTTTTTTTGTCTCTAGTCTGTTTTAATAAAATGTGCTCAACATTCATTGTAATATTGCCTGAGCCAACATGAAAAATAATTTAAAGGTATCAGAAAGGAGAGATGTAAATCAAGTAAACTCATCGTCTTTCATCAATTCATCTCCTTTTCATCCTTATTGAAAATCACCATGTAGAATGATCATTTCATGATGATCTGTAATAGACCGTTTCCTTATCAAAAATAATGGTTGGAAGATCTGTTTTCTATTTCTGCTTGTCAATTTGAGCTAAGTTTAGTTACATATTTGCAGGGAAAACAATGGTGGCCCGAATTCTTGGAAAACTTTTGCATATGGTTGGTGTTTTACCTTCAGACAAGGTAACTGAAGTTCAAAGAACAGATCTAGTTGGAGAATTTGTTGGTCATACTGGCCCCAAGACTAGGAAAAAGGTATGGTTAATGTGTTTCCATCATTTTCTGAAGTGTTCAGATGAATAAATATCAACGTAGTCTATAAGAGTCTGCATATCAAAACATTAATCAAAGTCATGTAATTTGCAGATCAAGGAAGCAGAGGGTGGAATACTTTTTGTTGATGAAGCATACAGGTTGATACCCATGCAGAAAGCAGATGACAAGGACTATGGTTTGGAAGCATTGGAGGAGATAATGTCAGTCATGGATAGTGGAAAGGTGGTGGTAATCTTTGCAGGATATGCTGAGCCGATGAAGCGTGTAATTGCCTCCAATGAGGGATTTTGTAGAAGAGTGACTAGATATTTCTTTTTTGATGACTTTAGTCCAACAGAACTTGCTGAAATTGTGCAGCTGAAGATGAATGAACAGGTGGAAAGCAGTTTGCTTTATGGTTTTAAGCTGCATGAGACATGCTCTGTTGAAGCAATTGCCGGTCTAATTATTAAAAATACAACAGAAAAGCAAAGGAAGGAGTTAAATGGAGGTTTAGTAGGCCCTATGGTAGTCAATGCTCGAGAGAACCTGGATCTCAGGCTTGACCTTGATTGTTGTGATGTAGAAAATCTTGTCACTATTACTTTTGAAGATCTTGAAGCAGGGCTTAGGCTGGTTTATCAAAGTTTTTCCCACATGGATTGAGTTGTTGTGTTCAATCAATGAATGTTTCACAGCATGCAATTTTTTACTTTCAATGATGTTAGGTATACAGACGACAATTACTAGTTGTTGCAACCTCAGGTTAGGTACACATTTTTTACACCCACAATTCTCAAGTTCTTATTGTCCACAAGAATTATGTGGCATCGAACAGAGTTTTGTAAACGATTTGAATAATATTATTGATTTTATTATTTCATTCCTAAAAGTTAATAGAAACCTGAACTTCTGGGAGTTTATGGGCCCGCTGGCACTTCGAAGTGAGCTTGGGTAATTGGAGAACGATGAAATTCGACAGCAAAGTTCAACTTGCGTATTTTTAAGAATCGAGTGGATATTTGTGCATTTGGAGGATTTTGTAGCATGATGCATAATTGCAAATATAATGACAGGATATGTTAATGTTGAGCTGGCGAAGTTCAGGGATCAAGTGTAATTTCATGCTTGTGATTGCGCACAATCTCACTGTGGGCTGGGGAGCTGTGCATTTGCGGCTTAGTGGGAGCTCTGCACAGAATGGAAAGTGTATTATTGAAAAGAAGCACATGTATATCTTTTTTTCCACTAAACAAGGTGGTAGCGAGACTAAAACATTCTGAGACAAATTTAATATGATTACATCAATTCTTTTTGTAATGGTCCTAATTATCCTTGGTCATTATTATTTTTGTAATGTACCTGATTAAGAGTCGGCACATAGAATGGGAAGCAAGTTATTTTAAACCAAAAAATATGTAATGTGTGTTTTTACCAATGAACAAAGTGGTAGTGGCAGTCATGATTATTCATTTCATTGTGTCTCTTCAGCAATATAAATAACACATGTATTTATCATATTGTAATCATTTTTTTTCATCTGATCTGAATTGGATCTGCATGACAATATTTGGCTATTGGCCTACGTTTTTTGAAGATCGGCATAGGGAAAGTTTGAGCCTTGAGGCTATGGAAGGGCCCCATGCCATCCTTGCTGGTGTCTAGACTCTAACCTGCATTAAAATTTAACATGGTGCTGTTGTTGTAAGCATAGGAAATATAAATGGTGGAAAGAAAAATGTGTCACTGAAAAATAAAGTGAAGGAAAAAAAATTGTATATTTAAAAAATAAAAACATGAACCACTATCCCTTGAGTGTGATTGGGAAAAAGGATGAGGAGGAGCACGCTGGACTTGGAGAAGCTAAAGAGTTGGGCATGCCTAGCCTTCCAGCTAGTCTATTCTCCTATTTACCCTTGCATCACAAAGCAAGAGGGGTTCTTTCTCTGTGAGAGAGGTATTGTTGTTAGATTCCCTTTAAAAGACTAAGAATGGACTAGAGATCTTGAGGGTACTGTAACCTGCACATTGCTAAGAAATGAAGACCTTAACCGAAGTCCATTAGATGTGGGTTTTACCATTTGGATTTCTAGGGTAATCACCGAATTATTGTGTGATGTATTTCTGTATGTGCCGTGTTAAATTATGTATACAAGTTGTTGGTTATTGCTTTGTATTTAAATTGTTGTATAAGTTATTTTGGCGTGAGAGTTCATTCTATGTTATTGCATTGAGTTTCACTTAATGTTCTCATTCTTCCTTAGCCATTAAAGAATCCCAACAATGTTTTATTCTCCTCCGTTCATTCATTTATGAGAATAAAAATCTGTTGCTACCAATCCAAAGCTGTTGCACTACTGTAGAGGGCTGCTAATTCTGTTTATTTCAAGCTTACTGGTTGTTGGAAAAGATACAATGTTCCCCTGAAGATTATGCACTGCCTGTAGCCATCTTGGAAGTTGTACATTGTCCCTACATCCCCCCACAATCGTACACACCTATTGGAGTTGAGTTGAAATGAAAGTTGTATGGAAGTCGTACCAAGTCGTATAGGCCTTCTTGGTTGCTTGGGTATGTGAGAAAACTTGGACGGTTGCTGAATGATTTGGAAAGGGAATTGAGTGGTTAACCATGCCACACATTCAAACCTAAACTCTTAATTGTTTTCTTAATGGTTAGATTGTTGAATCACATTGTATTGGATATATACATGCTAAATGTACTTGGCATTGGAAGTAATTGTGTCATCTTGTGTGTGTGAGAAGAGTTGGATGATTGCTCAACGATTTGGGAAGAGAAATGAGAATCGTGGCACCCAATCAAACCAAAACTCTTAATTGTTTGCTTAGTGGTTAGATTTGTGAATCACCTTGATTGGATGTGTTCATGCTAAATATGCTTGGCATTGGACGATTTCTCAATAATTTGGGAAGAGTGTTGAGTGGTGTACCATGGCACACAATCAAACCTAAGCTTTTAATTGTTTGCCCGATGGTTAGATTAGTGAATTGCCTTGGATTGGATGTATTCATGCTAAATGTGCTTTGCATTGGAAGCAATTGTGTCATTCAGCACCTTCACATAAAGTCATTCTCATGTAATCAAGTAACTTCCATCTTATACACCTATTATGAGAGGTCATGTTGTGATGTTCTTTTGGAATGATAATTACATGTAAGGGAGGAATGATGTATACCATTAAGTTTCATTGAGAGGTGGTTAAGTGAATTAGAAACTAATTATAAACAAAGGAAATTTGGAAGTGAGTCTTTCACCTTTGAATAAATAGGCATCATGTTGAGCTTACTTTTGCATTTGAGCTTTGCATAAGACAATATGAGCAAAAAATTACAAAGAATTTAATATTACCTCTTGTTTGTAATCTTAAAAATACCTAGGAGTGCAAAATTGTAAAAATTGCTCAAGAATTTGTGTTGGTGAAGCAGATTGGCTACAAGCCTATTGTTTACAAATCATATGGTACCAGAGCCCAAGTTCAAGTATCCTTGGTGGGACCTATATTGTAAACACCCGTAATGACTGCATAAGAAGTGGACAAGAACTGTTCCAAGGTCTTCAGAGAAGCAAGGGACTAATAATGATATTGGGTCATCATGGAGAAGGTGAAGAAAAATATCCTACGAGTAGATTGGATCAATTATAACAGAGGATTGACTCAATAACATCGATAGTAACACAATTGCTAGTAGTGGAGAGTATGGAAGCACCCTCAACAAAAACTAGACATGGAGAATGCAAGGCTAACTTGGAATATACCAAGAATGAGGAGAAACTAGAGTTATAGCTCAAGATTAAGAGAGAGATGGGAAATCAAGCTATAGCAAAACGTAGGTGCCTTTCCATGTAGAGGCAAGGGTGGACATCATCCCATATGTAGGAGAAGTTGATGTCATCAAATTGAACTAGTGGCTATAGAAGATGAAGTCATTAGGAGATAGGATTGCATTTGCTAGATTAAAGCTTGACGTCCATGCTTTGGCATGGTGGGAGAGTGATGTAGTAGGTAGAGCTCTAGAAAATGATCAATTGATGATTTATTGGGAGGTATATAGGGACATGATCTAAGTGTAGTGATATGTAATTGGATGTGAAGAGCACCAACATATAGCACAACACCACTTCAAGGAAAGGCATGAGCAATCAATGTAGGAGTTCATTATAGTGTTCATGGAAAGAGCTATACAGCTAGATGTCCCTCTCAAAAAGTTTAGATATGTCGATAAAGTATTTGGGAGTATTGCTTCAAATTCAATGACAATTGATGTTATTCAAGCCTAACACAATTCATGAAACAAGTGTTTAAGCATAGTACTTCAAAGGACATGAGCAAAAACAACAATCTAGCACGCATAAGCATATAAAACCACACAAGTAGTAGAGAAAAGGGAAGAAGTGGATTGATAAGAAGACAATGGTAATGACACAAAAAGAAACCCCTTTTGTTAAGCAAAGTAAGGTTCGTGGGAGAAAAGGACATATTGAGGAAAATTGTCGGAAATTTCACCCCTAGAGGCATCCCAAGCATTTTCAAAACAAGGAGGAAGACAGTTTTTATAATTAGACATGCTAAGGCGAGGGTGGAAAATACCTCAAACTCAGAAGGGATGATTAATTGTACTACTTCTTAAAGGGAAGTAGTGCTAGTTGGTTGCTGTCACAAGGGAGAGAAAGAGATGATAGAGGTGTTCTTTAGCAGAATCCATATGAAACATAGTAAGGTAGATTGTTGGTTTAATCCCAGTTTACAAGTTAATTTGATCTCTACACAATTGGTTAAGAAGCTTGGCTTAGAGACACAAAGTCATCCACAACTATACCCTTCGGGCTACACAAGACAAGATGTGGATTGACATTAAATAGATAAGGCAGGTTCAATTTTTTTGGCAACTAGAACTTTGTGCATGAAGTGTTAGCATTATCAATTGTGGTTCCATTGGATGTGTGTGGATTCATCTTGGGAAGCCCATACTTGTACATAAAAGACGTCATCTTCAAGAGGACAACAAACCAATATAGGATTGTTCAAGATCAAAAGACATGTTGTAAATGCACATAGGGACAAAGCCAAACTCTATTTGATCAATGTTCATTAGGTTGAGAGAATCATTGTCTAGACAAAGTAGTTTGTATTGCTATTTTTGAGAGAAGAAAAACAACAAGGAGAAGGCAATGAGCTAGATATGAGGGCATCCTTGGAAGGGTGTATTGGCAAGCAACACCACTACAAACAACAATAGGTTGAAGCCTATGAGAAGGTGTTACAAGAAGTCCCTCTAAAGTTTCCACCTAAGCAAGAGGTTAAGCATGAGATCCAATGGTTCCCAAAGTCGTCACTGCTAAACATTGGATTGTGTATGTAGTTTATAGTTCAAGAAGTAGTAGTTGCAGTAGTTGTTGAAGTAGGGAGTCATTTGGCCTGATACAACATCATCATATTCCCAAAGAAGATGAAAGATGGATCATGTACATTGACTAGTATGCCCTGAACATAATTACCATCAAGAGTAGATATTCTTCGACAAGGATTGATGCCTTGTTGGATTAGTTCTAACAAACCAAGTTCTTCACTAAGATAATCCTTAAATCAAGTTACCATTTAGTGAAAATCAAAGTAGAATATGTGTGGAGGATAGAATTCAAGACGACGCAAAGTTCATATAAATAATTAATGACGCATTTTGGTTTGTGTAGCACACTTGCAACTTCAATGAGATTGATGAATGATGTGCTACATCCTTTTATCAACTCATTTGTAATAGTGTACCTAGATGTCACACTAATTTTTAGTAATACTTGGCAAGAGCCAAATATTAAGCCCTTTGGATACTTTAAAGGGGATAACTCTTCCATTTGCATTTTTTTTTTTTTATCATTTTAATGATATGATCTCAAAATCCATACCTTTCCATGATTGAGAAGAGAAAATGATGACGTGCCTTATAAAAGGCATTGGCCATATCAATCTCGATGACCAACCCCCTTTTTCCCAAAGATTGGATTCTATGAACAATGATGATCATTCTCACTTTTCAATTTCCCTTTTACAAATCCTCCTTAATCTTCCAACACTAGCTTGTTCAAAATCCTAATTATTCTCCTAGCCAAAAGTTTAGATGCAAATTTATAAGGAATGTTGCAAAGAGATGTGGTTTTGAACCTTTCCAACTTGGAAGGGTTCTTTCCTTTGGGATTTAGGGTTAAGAAGGATGAGCCTTGATGCCCTCTACCAATTTTGTATTTCTTCTCTGAATGTTCCAATGTCCTATTAAGATTCTTCTTAACAATGTACTCACTTGCCTATAGAAGTGGGTTTCAAATCCATATTGTCCAAAACTTAATACTCCTTGGCCATAAAGCCTTTATTGCTACTTGTTTTAAAATTTTCTCTATAGGATCCCATTTGGGCAATGCGTTACAACATTTTTTTTCCATAATTCTAGTTGTTGGATGCAACTCCTATGCTTGTAGTGATTTAAAATGAGAGTCATATATTCCAAATTTAGTGAACTCTTGAGATTTGGATCCATCAAAGCATGAAATCCCTTAAATTCTATTTTTGAATCTTCTTGTGTTTGTCTATCTATGTAAAAATTTGTTTTTGTCCCCCAGTTTTAGTGACAAGCTCATATATTTAAATTGACAATATTTTGCTTCAACCTTTTGGGCTTTTTGCAATGCTCCATTTCTATTTTTTTCCTCCACTCTCAATAGCTCTGATACTTCTTCCCTTTCCATCATGCACTAGATGGAATCCAAGTTTTTCTCCCATCTCTCTATATCTTGAGGAATTCTCAAAGGATTATTTTTCCTACTTTAAGATGGTTTTTTTAAATAGTGGTTTTTTTAATCCCAAATGGAGGGGGAGCCTTATATTCAAGTGTTCTAGGTTGATGTGATAAGAGAGTCAAATTCATCATGGTGCAAACAATGCAGGCTAAATATGAAGGGATTGGGGCCTAGCTCTAAGGAGGATACAATGAAAATGCTAATTGGTTTGTGATCCAAAACTACAAAGGGAATAATCATTGAGAAAAAGGGTGTTTTGAGGAGAAACATGTCTAACCACCTAGTGATAAATCCAAACCCTATGTGTTTTTTGGACCAAGTAAGTTTCTCATTGTGGGGTTACATCTCAATCAAATCCCATTTGGAGATGAGATCATCCTCATTTTCCTGGTGTGGATCCCAAAATACATACCTCAATTTGCTTTTTTGCAGCTCTATAATCAAATTAAAATCCCCTGCAAGAATTATGTTATCTTAAGATATCATGTCACCTATTGACTTGAGGGATCTCCAAAAAACTCTTTTCCCTGTCTAATTATTAGAATCACAAACGTTAATTACTTGAAGCTTTTGCCTTGTTTATTGAAATGAAAATATACTAAAATATTTAGTGAGCTATTTGGAATATATTGACAATGGTTGAATGGAATGGAGTTCACTGGGGTAGCAATGTGCCCAAGCCAAATGTATTTCTTATAATATCCTCTCCATATATAATTCAGTATTCATGGGAGGGGTTCCTCATTAATTTTGGTTTCTCATCTTAAAATTAATATTGACATTCATATTTTATTAAAATATGTAAATATTTTTTTTTTCTTACTACCTAAACAATGTTACTAACTTCATGAAAACTTTATTGAGTTCTTTTTTTTTTGGAGGTTGCATCAAATCATGATTTTCATGTCAACACCAACAACCTCAATACATGATTAAACAAATGGAGCAGAGGGGTCAAGATCAAAAAAGTCAGCAACAGATCCGTACTCCTTTTCAGCAAAATTATATAGTGGGCCTTGATGAAGAAGAATCAATCTCAGAAGAAAATCATCTTTTTGAGGAAAACCATAAACCCATTTTCTTGACTGAGGAATATGAATTTTCTGAAGAACCTTATGTACCTGATGATCAGCAATATGTTCTTTCTAGTGATATTATGTTGGAAGTACAAACATAGGATTATCAAAGAGGTTACCAAAATTCCCTTAGCCAAGTGCAAAGGCAATATGGTCTGAGAAATAGGAATGTGCCCATAACTTCAAATCAGAATAAAGAAAAATGACCTGCTGTTACAAATAAGGGAAAAGGTAATGAAGCTTCCACTAGCAATCTAAAGAAAGAAAAATAAATTCAAGTTGGAGGACAAAAAAAGGAGATCCCAATCAGATAACAGCTTGAAAAGAAGGACTTACCATCTAAAGAGGTAGAAAAACATTCTTCTTTATTCAACCTTGAGAGTGAAATTTCAAAGATTAAAGTCTCAATTCCATTCACTGAATTAATCAAGAATGACCAATACAAGTTTCAAGTAGCCAAAATGCTTAAGGTTGACCAAATGTTTGATATGGTGAATGTTAGTGATGTCCACTCCGAGCTTTTGTTTGGACCTGCTATAGATGGTAACTTAGAAGACAGTTTAGTTCCACCTTTTTACCTCAGTCACAAAATTCATGAATTCATCCTCCATGATGTTATGCTAGACTTCGGGACCTCACATAATCTCATTCCTAAAGCCATCATGGATAAACTAGGATTGGATATTACAAGGTCATACCATGACCTTTACTCTTTTGACTCAGGAAGGGTTAAGTGTCTTGGTCATCAAAGATTTAGTGGTGTCCTTAGATCAAATTAAGCTAAGAATGTTCTTATGGATGTTGTTGTAGCTGACATTCCTTCGAGATATGGAATGATTCTCTCCCAATCATGGGGAGCCAAACTTAAAGGCACTTTGCAGTTAGACTTTTCCTATGCTACTATGCCAGTTTTTGGACAACTCAGAAAACTATTAAGGGAGAACAAGATGAAGTACATGATTAGTAGCAAAGAAAAACCCCATAATCACCAAATTCATGTTGTTCATACAGATTTAGAGTCATTTTTTTTATACAATGATGATTGTTCAACATTTTTAGGGGATTTGATGGAAGAAAGAGCAGAAATTTCAGAGATTTCATATTGTGTTCAAGAAATTTCAAGTGCAGAAAAGTGAAAATTAAAACCAAGCAGCTTGTAGCCAAGTGTATTAGTAAAAAAGACAATTGAAACAATAAAGGAGACAGAGCCTATTGGGACAACAGATCATTCTTAAACAAATAATCAAAATCAGTGATCCAAAATTGAGCTTCCCAATGAAGAAAATGACATGTGGACCATGGAATTTGACGGAGCCTTAGGTATTGGAATTTGGATTAGTGGTTCCATGAATCAGTCATCTCATATTCCTCCTAAGGTTTGGATGTGTTCTTATAAATTGGCGTTTGATTGTTCCAACAATGAGGCAAAATATGAGGCTTTGATTGCCAGTCTTAAAATACTTAAGAAACTAGGTGCTAAGAAGATTTTTGTATATGGTGACTCCAAGTTGGTAATAAAGCAAGTCAAAGGGGAATGCCAGGCCAAAAATCCTAGAATGCGATCATACCGTAATGCGATATTAGACATTCTTAAGACCTTCATTGAATACACTCTATCACTGATTCCAAGGAACAGTAATATCATTGCTGATTCCCTTGCCACTTCAGCTAGTATGTTCAAGATTTCGATTTATCCCAATAAATAAGTATGAGATCAATGTAAAACATCGCCCTGTTGTTATGGACAATGTTTGGGATTGACAAGTCTTCCAGAATGACAAACAAATTGACAATTTATTGCAAATGGAGGAAGAGTTATTTAATTCACAAATTGATGATCAGTTTTATGAAGATGATCAAGAAATGCATGCAGCATAATTGAAGGTACTACAACTGAAATATAACTCAATTCCAAGAGGTCTAATACCCTTGGAGGAGCTTTTTGATCATGATGATGTTGCATGGAAACCAACAATGTTGCCAACTGAGGTAGGAGTAGAAGACCTTAACCTTGGCACACCTGAGAAGCCCAAAATGGTTAAGATATCAAAGTATTTGAGTCCAGAAATGAAAAGTGAATATGCAACACTCATGAATGAATTTTCTGATGTTTTTGCATGGGAATATAGTGATTTAAAGGTGTACGAGAAGAGCATAATTCAACATACCGTTCCCATAAAACCTGATCATAAGCCTTTCCGTCAAAAGCTCGGAAGGATGAATCCAAAATTGCTGCTCTCCATTGAAAAGGAATTGAACAAATTGTATACTACTGGTATGATTATCCCTCACCGTTTCTCAAATTGGATGTCAAATTTAGTACCGGTAAGAAAGAAGATAGGTGAGATTCGCTTGTGTATTAATTTCCGCAATTTAAATAAAGTGTCATTGAAGGACAACTATCCACTTCTAAAGATAGATCATATCCTACAAAGGGTAGTTGGTTATTCCAGGATTTCATTGTTAGATGGATATTTCGGGTACAATCAGATCTTGGTTCATTCAGACGATTAAAAAAAAGACAGCCTTCACGACACCTTGGGGTACTTTTATGTATGCTAAAATTCCCTTTGGATTGAAGAATGCAGAAGCAACCTTTAAGAGAGCGATGGATATCACATTTTCCAATGAAAAGAATGTTCTTTTGGTCATTTATCTTGATGACATAACAAATTTTTCAAAGACGGATGAAGAACTCTTGCAACACTTATAGTCAGTCTTCCAAAGATGCGGAAAATTTGGCATATCGCTGAATCCAAAGAAAAGTTTGTTTTCTATGGAGGAGGGAAAATTGTTGGGTCATATCATATCCAAAGATGGTATCCGAGTAGATCCTTCAAGGATTGAAGCAATTCAGAATCTGGACTATCCTAGGAGTAAGAAGGAAATTCAATCATTCAATGGTAAAATCAATTTCTTGAGAAGGTTTATTCCTAACCTTTCTGAACACTTAAGGGAAATCACCAATATTTTAAAGAAAAGAAGCGAGGTGAAATGGTCCGATGAGGCAAGAAAATAATTTAATCAAATCAAGTTTTCATTGTTTCATGCTCCTATCCTTATCATCCCAGATTATACACTTGATTTCATCATCTTTTCCTTTTCCTCAGAACATTCATTAGTTGTTGTCCTCATGCAAAAGAAAGATCGGAAAACAGAGCAGCCAAATGCCTTCTTTAGTAGGACAATAAGAGATGGGGCTTTGAAATATAGTATCATTGAAAAGCAGACATTGGCGCTAATTAAATATTTGAAGTATTTCGGTGTTTATATCCTTCATTCCCATGTTCTTGCCTATGTTCTGAATATTGTTGTTAAAGATTTAACACAGAACAATCCTGAAGGCAGACGTGGTAAGTGGATAGTTACTATGCTGGAATATGATTAAGAAATCAAACCTACAAAATTGATCAAAGTTCAAGGCTTAGCTAAGCTCATGATAGACTCTAACTTACATGCTTTAGACATCAACTTTATTGCTGCACTTTCTGAGGAGCAGGAGGTTGATTCATTACCTCAGGTATCTCAAATTTGTATTCATCACCATGGTATTCAGATATAGTTCATGTGTTGCAACATTTGAATCCTCCACCGGGTTTGATCAAGAGTAAAGGTAGATCTCTGAAATTTAAGGTTCTTAAATATTGTATTCTTGACAATGCTTTATCTTGGAAAGATTCAGGAGGGGTTTTATTAAATTTTTTGGTAGAAAGTGAAGTTGAGAAAGTGATGAATGATTTCCATAAAGGTGATTGTGGTGGTCATATTTTGGAAAAATACAACAAATAAGATATTGAGGGTCGGCTTCTATTGGCCAAGTTTGTTTTTAGATGTATATAAATTAGTAATGAGTTGTCATGAATGCCAAGTTTTCCAAGGAAAGAGAAATTTTTTACCGCTGCCCTTGAAATCAATTGTAGTCCAAGCACCCTTCCAGTGGTGGGGGCTTCACTTCATCAGTGAGATTCATCCTCCCTTGTTAGCTCAGCATAAGTGGATACTCACTGCCACCGAATATTTCACAAATTGCATTGAGGCCATCCCGCGAGACAAGCTACATACACAATAATTATTCAGTTTTTGGAGAGTAATATTCTGTCCTGTTTTGGCTGCCCACAGAAAATCATTACTGAAAATGCAGCCGCCTTCAAATCCAAAAAAATGATAGACTTTTGTGATAAATATCACATAAGAATTGAGAATTCAACAACATATTATCCTCAAGGCAATGGGTTGGTTGAATCATCAAATAAGTCATTGGTGAACATAATCAAAATGTTGTTGCAAGAGAACAAAAGGATTTGGCACAAAAATTTAATTAATGCTCTATGGGAAGACATAATTAGCACAAAGAAATCTATCGGCATGTCACCTTTTTAGCTGGTCTATGGTGTAGATAGAGTGTTTCCAACATCTCTAGTATTGTTGGTGATGAAAATCCTACAAGAGATTGAAAGTGAGCCAAATGAAATTCAACGACAAATTAATTAAATGATCCACTTGCATCAGTCCATGGAATAATTTTTTAATAACACCTCAAAGCTCCAAGAGAAGATTAAGAAGATTTATGACAAAAAACTAAGTTGATGATTTTAACTTGGGAGATGTTGTTCTCCGGAGGGATGCCTGAAATGAGGACAAAGGCAAATATTGTAAGTTTGAGAAATTATGGAAAGGACCCTACAAGATTTTAGAATTAAGAGGGAATAATGCTTACTTATTAGAAGATCTTGATGGGCAAGCGCTTCCAGGAGGACCGATGAATGGAAGGCTCCTCAAACACTATCTTACCCGATCTTGAAGAAAAGGTTTCACTTCCATTGTAAATAACATTTTATTTTCTACAAAAGAATAAAGGAGTTTTCAAATAAGTTTGAAGCCCGAGGAGAAGGCCATAGGCTTCTCTGATCAACTGTTGTTTTCTGTTTAAAGTTCAAAAGTCAAATCAGTTTTTGATTCAAGTCAAGTCAATTTTTATTTTTCTCAGTTTAGTTAGTCACTCATTTGAGTGTCAAGTGTTTTATTTTGACTCCATTTCCTATTGGATGAGGTTACTTGGTATATAGTTTTCTTGACACCTCCTAAAGGAGCTTCCATCCCCAGCTGGAGCCAATGTTAGTGTCTATGAGTCACCAGTGATCAAATGTACTCTTTCCATGTGATTGATAAGGTCTTATGGTCAAATTGTTACATTTTCAAAAAAAAATTGACACCTCTATTGGTTTTTAAATGGTCAAGTCAGTGTCTAAGCTTAATTTTCACTCTCATGTCATGGTCAAAAAGGTTAATTCATAATTAGTTTCATGAGTCATTTAGTCACCATAGGTCATCTTTCCTTCACTAAGTGTCATTATTTAAAATATGAAAAGGAAGAGTCATAGTGTCATAGGGTTGATCATGAGAGTGTCATGAGTGTCATCATTTTTCCATTTGGAGTCATGTCACCATCATCCAAAACAAGTAAATGTCATGGGAGTTAGTACTTACAGAATAAAGCACATCATTAAGGAATTTGGTTAAAGTACATGATGTCACTTCACTAACAAGCCAAAATCGATTTTTTGAGTTATAAAGGGACATCAAAGTGTTTTAAAACTTCATTCCATCCCTCCAAAAGTTTCAAGAGCTCCTATATATCAATTTGAAGAGCTGCCATAGCCACCAAAGCTTCGAATTTTTCCCACTACTTCTCCTCCATCAGTTTGTTGCGTTTTTCGAGGAGGTTGTTGCACTTTTATTTTGGAGGCATAAGGAGGAAAGAACAGGTTCAAACTTCATCTCGGTGCTACAAATATCTTCAATCAAGTAAGTGGAGACTTCACAAACCCTTTCTTCACTCAATTTGTAGAAATTTGAATAATAGCTGAATTATTCACCGAGATTATCCTGATTACACAATATTAAAGCTTCATGCATAATACATAACCTCTTCTACAATTGATCATCAATATGCGGAAATAGAAGCAGTCACATGCGCACATTAAAACATAATCAAGCACACATATCAACACAGTATGTAATGGGGAAAGAAATAGCTGAAAACCCCCAACTATACGTATATTATAATGATAGAGAACATGTAACAATGCATAGCACAATACTCCTCACAAGTATAATTCACTATCTCCAAAATTTACACACAAACTAGCTCAGATTTGAACAAGTCACAGGTTCAAATCTTCTCCACAAGTCTGCCTGCCTCTACTGCGCAATCCAAGATATGAAAATGAATGAGATCCAAGTTCGAATCCCCTAGCTTGTGCTGCGCAATCCTCATTGGCAATCTCCATCAATGTGTGTGCAAATCTCATGCACATGTATAGTCACAACTGATAATCACACTCACCCTTTCACCCACCTCTAACACTGGTCTCCACTGAACTGTCCATGCATTGCAGTTAACTGATGTGCTCTTTAGTTGATTTATGAGTTAATAATTAGTGAATTAATTAATAATTAATTCACACCACTCATCACTAGTGTATTTGTCAGTTAGACTCAATACAACTAGTTCAACTAAGTTAAACAGAACACGACTCCACCAACTGTCTCATCAACTCCACCAAACTCCGCCACATGAGTTCTAATTGAAGTCAACCATGCAATAGCTCAACTAACCCCTAGGAATAGTGTAACTCCTTCTGTCAACTTCATGTGCCACATCCAAGCATCAAACTGAAGTGCTACAAGAGGATAAGATAATGTTTATAGTCTAAATATTATTAAGGGTTAATAATATTTGACTGTTCTATTTTTAGCCCGGCAGTCTAAAAATAGAAAGCGCCCCAATGTCTAAAAATAGAGGTCCATCTATTTTTACCAACTCGACCAATCATCCATAAATAGCATCTTGCAACTCATAGCCCATGATCCATATGTCTAAAAATAGACTTTGCGCCAAAAATAGCCTGCGGGCCCACTTAGTGAAGGCGACTTAATTTCACTAAGCTCCATCATCTTGTTGCATTTTCAACACAATTTCCTCGAGAGAATTTATTAAAATCATTTGCTAGGGATTCCTGGCACAACGTTTTTGCTGCGTTTTTGAAATTTCATTGTCTTTGGCTTATTTTCAAAATAAATTTCCAAGTTTATAATCCTACACACCCTAAATATCCATCATCATACATTTCCCACCATTCCCACACTTAAATTCAGTCATTTTATCATTTTCTCTCACAACCCTAGCTAGTTGCTGCGTTTCTAGACTAGGGTTGTGTTTTTCTTTTTTCACTCCCTTTCCCTCACTCAAATTGAGGAAATTAACTTTCATTGCTTCTTAAAACACTTCCCTAGTCTCCATAATTTTTTCATAATTTTTATTTCCCTCCATCCCCTCCATTCCATACTCTCAACTTGCTGTGTTTTCTCCCCTGTTTTGCATCTCAAGTCCCCTTACCCATTCTTGTGTGAAACTAGGGTTTTTTGTCAGAAGCAAAGTCAAACATGGCAGAGACTGGTGAAAAGATGAAATTAAAAGGAGTAAAGATCTCAAGATATGATCCCATTCATATGTAAGAGGTCAATTCATCGGATTTTATAAGAAGGTCATCTGAAGAGACAGACTATCTAGGGTTTTTTAGGAAAGTGCAAGAGGTGGGTTATAATCCCGATCTGACAAGTTTATTTGCTCTCAATTTCAAAAGAGATCGTGTCACAATTGCAGGTGTGAAATTTATGGTGTCAACAGAGATCATATATTCAACAACCACAATCCCTAATGAAGGTGAAATTTGGTTCAAGGGGATGGATTTAGACCTTGAGCATTATAAGATTTTCTTGAAACCACAATACAAGGAGTCCCCTTCTCATATCTTTCCTAGCAGACAATTTTTGGACAAGTAAAACCCTTTGATGAAAATTATCATGAAGTATTTCACTTGTGAGGTGAGGTTTAGCAGGTCTTATTAGGATCATATCAGATTATTGATGCATTTCACTTCTATCAAGCCCCTAAACCTACCCAAGTATCTATTTAGAAGTTTGGTGAAAATGAATGAGAAGATTCAAGCCAAAGGAAGAAATCACCAGGAAAGTATTTTCCATCATGCTCTAATCAAAGTGATAGTCCTTCACTAGCTGGCACATGTTAATATGTCATCGGAAAAATTCTTAGATTCAACTGCACTTCTTCCTGTCTCAAGCCAACCAAAGAGTCAAAGCACTCCTTCATCACCATCAGGACCAAAGGGAGCTGAAACGTCAAGTATGCCATCAGTGACAAGAGCTCATCCTAGAATGGATATTTCAAGGGCACATAAGAAAGGTATGAAGTTAGTCTTTGATCCTAAGGCACAAGAGGAGATGCCTATGTCTAGGCCTAAAACTAGATCTCAAGCTAGAAAGATATCCAAGGAGGTTGTAAATGAAGAAGTGTAGGTGGAAGAAATAAGAGAGAAATCACCTAGATATAGAGATGATGCACCTTTGTAGCATGAAGAAGAGATACCTCTTGAACTTGAAATGGTCGAACTAGAATAAGAGAAACATGGAGATAAGCCATCAAAAGACACCGTCAAGGAAAAATCGGCATAGATTGGGGAGTTAAAATATGATATTTCCAAAGCCAATTTCATGGTGGCTTTCTTGTAGCAAGAAAATAGACAATTGAAACTAAGCCTACTGCAACAGTGTAAGCCACCAAAATACCCTCCATCATCTAGTCAAGAAGGTAATTTGACAACAAAGGATAAATTTAAATCCATAATTGATGTGGAGAAATTGGAAGAGAAGGACATTCAAATGAAACATAGAAGGTCTAAAACTAGAGAAATGGCAAGAAAGGAAAAACATGAAAAAGAGCCATCTCCTCCTCAAGCCCAAAAAGACATAAATGAAATCATAGCTGCTGAAATTGAAGAAGACATGGAGTATTGGCTTGGGGTAGTAAATGAACATTTGAAAATTCTATTGAAAAAGGCCAATAGGAATACCACTATGCAAAGGAATATGGAAAGGCATTACTATGCAAGAAACATGGTTTGCAAGGTTAGGGTTAAGAATATGAAGAAGAATCTCAAGAAGACCCTAAGAAAAATAAAAAAGAAGGATAACCTGGACCTCTTGGTAAATGCTTAATTGGTTGCTTGAAATCATAAAAGAAAACAAAAAAGAAAAAGACCAAATTTTGAGTTTTTGATGTTTTTTGTGCACACAATAAAAAACACTCTACAGAAACGCAACAAGTACTTGATACACTTTTTATCAAGAGGGTCAAATTCACAATTTCAAGCATGTGAAGATGGCTAATAGAATAAGTATGTCAAAAAAGTTCATGGGGATGCTTGAAACTTCACAAATTTTCAGAAATTGACCAAATACTGCCTATTTCTGACCTTTCTGCCACCTTTTCAAACCACTCGTTGGGATTTTGGGATAGTTTGATTTCAAGTCAATTTTTAAGGGTTTGGAGCTATTTTTTGTAGTGCTTGATGACTCCATTGTGTATTAAACATCTTCAACTTTCCAAAAATACATTTTCAGCAAAAAAATCATCCGGGAAGGCTTCCAAATCATCCTCCAAAGTTTTAATGCGCTTCTGCTCATGTTGTTGCAATTTTGAGTAATTTTGCTGCGTTTCTCGGTTTGAAGGTTTTTCTTGACATTTGGAGGTCAAAGGTCAACTTGGTCGATACAACAACTGGCTCATGAGTTGTTCGATGATTAATAGGCTTATTAATAGTCATCTTTGTAAATAATCTTATGATTAATGCCTTGAGAGAAAATCTCAACTAGTTACCTAAAAAAGGGGAAAGATGTTTCTAACTTCCCTAGGATTAGGAAATGAGTCATTAGGTTCACTAATTAGTTGATATGAATCAAGATTCAACCCCTAGAAGTGGAATCTTGTTTTATTTTCTATATGTTTTCAAAATCAAGTCATTGAGAGGGTTGGATATTTGAAGTTCACGCTCTTTTGGCACTAGTGTACTTGACTATTTGCATAAGTAATTTATAGGTAGTTGTAGCTCTTTTTATGGGATTCTTGTGATGTGGTTAGTGATGGTTGTTGGACCCTTAGTTAAATTGAGAGGGGGGGGGGTGAATCATTTTAACACATTCATGAACTTTTAAAACTTTTCATTAAAACTTATTTACACCTTCATATCATGTCCAACTTAATATGTGACTAATATTAGAATGTGAGAAGCAAGTATTAATATAATATAATAGTAGACTTAATATGAGAGCAGTAGGTGTTAAGCAGAAGATATAAATCAGATCAACACATAAACATCATGCACAGAGACACCAGATATAAGTGGAAACCCATAAAGGGAGAAAACCACATCTTATTATTGTTGTGATGCAAAGGCGAGCTCCAACTCCCTCTCACCACTGTTTTTCTGCAGGCACCAACCTACAGGAGGCTCCTACCTCAATTCTGCAAGCTACAACTTGCAAGGAAGCACCAACTCCCTTCAATTTTCTGCAGGCACCAGCCTACAGGAGGCTCCAACCTCAGTCAGCTACAACTGACAGCTATCAAGCTGCAACTTGATAGGGAAGCTCCAACTTCCTCAATTTATCAAACTGAATGTTTGTTGATTTACCTCAGATATCAGCTCTGTTCTATAGCTTCTCTTTCTGCTTTTCTTTTCTTAATCTTCTCTGCCTGTCTCTTCTATACTCTGCCTTCTCTATATTTACTCTCTCTAACCTCTCTTATGCATATCTAGTTGATATTATTTATAGATTTCCTCACATGACTGTTTGTATTTCACAAGGAATTTTGAGGGAACAGTCATGACTCTTTGGCTTCTATCTTCTCATTCCTTTATCCAATCTCAATTTAAAATTATAATGATATGTACAAATTTCCATGCTACAGTGGGATTTTTCTTTTCCTTAGGATACTTGCCAATGCATCACAAACAATAAAAAATTTAATCACAACATTTACATTTAGATTTTCAGTTACACACTTCAATTTCACTCTGCTTCTTTTCTGGATTTTGGCTTTACTGGATTTGTCTTTTCTGCTGCTGTTGAGTTACTGTTCCGAATATTTTGGTTCACCTATGTGTCTTTTCATCTGTTCACTGTACTTGTGTGCACCAACCATATATAACTGCTTTTCAGGTTTATTCTCAAATACATACGAATCTGGGCGATGTCTGTTCATTACCATCTCTGTTCTCAGGCTACCTGCTTGCATTCTCTGTACATATATGAGTTTTAAAATTAATGGTTGAAACTCATATTACAAATTCAATTCACTTTTTTCCCTGTACTATCGTTATGCCATCCATAGTCCCGCTTTGCTCTCAAAATACCCCGTTCTCCTCCACGTGGTCTTCCACAACTTCTTAGGTTTTATTTATCAATTTCGAAGAAGTTAAAAAATAATTATATTCAGCAAACTTTGGAAAATTTTAGATATACCAACCCTTATAACTCCACAATATTTCCAATATAAAATCAACGCCAACTTTGGGATTTTAATTACATGGTAAAAACTAAATATTTCGGGGCTTAAGTGAATCCCCCGATTTCACCATTGATGGAACACTTTATCTTAATACCTGACGCTTTTCAAACAAACGACTTTGTAATAGCCTTTGACTCCGGGCCCACACATATAATCAATAACCAATCCAATACACGCACCGTACCTTATATTATCCTTCGTGCATCTTCATTAAACAACTACCGTTCGATGGCTCCCCTCCAGATCGACGGTGCTCGACAATATCGCGCGACTTCCCTGGTCGATCGTTAACGTGCGATGGCACACATTGAACAGAGATTTTGGAACTTCTCCCAACGCCACGTGTCGAACACTCAATGGAATCGCTCCGAATTTGAAAATACTGCTTGCTCCGCAAAAGCGGTGCGATGAAACCCGGAAACCGCCTTCACTGTTCACCTGGTCACGGTTCCGCTCTTCTACGCAGGGTTCCGGTCTCATACAAGGTTCCACCTTTATTATTTAAAAGGGTTCTATCATATAGTTGACACTGAGACTCATAGACTAATCAATACCACGACATCGTTAGACCTTCCATACTTACACAGAAGCATACATCGGGAATTATGCCATTACACAGAGGTGTATAACTACGAGCCTTCAGGAGTTTATGCAATTACACCATATTATCGCCTTGGTTCTGGAGCACGGAGCATCCAGTTAAACTTCTATACAAGTTTCTAAAGACAGAGGCAAAGCCTTTCAACACAATAATACTGAATCAATTCTTCACATGATTCGACCAAGAAGACATTCAAACACAATAATACTGAATCAATTCTTCACAAGATTTAGCCCCATCCAGACACACTTAATTCAAAGACAGTTCTTCCATCCAGACACATTATCCTCCTACTCTGTTGCTGAAGAAGTTCTCTACCTCAATTCACTGCCTTTGCTGCCTTTGTTCTCCTTGACTGATGCTTCTCCTTACTTCTCTTTTGCTATCTCTCTTTGTCTCTGTTTCCTCTGATGTCTCTGCTGCCTTTCTGGTGCTCCTCCTTTGTCATCTCCTTTGCCATCAATGACAACATTTCCAATAATCTCCCCCTTTGGCATTGATGGCAATACTCTTCCTCTGTTTTCCTTATAGAAGCCCCTTTTTGCTTTTCCTCCCCCTTTGACATCAATGGCAAGGGTTGCTCATTTCCTAGTTTGCTTTCTTCATTTCCTTTTTTTGAGATCTTCTGACTTTGTACCCTGCTGCTCCCTAAAATTCTGATCCTTTAGCCTTTTCATTGACTCCTGTATGCTGGATGTATTCTTTCCATAAGCCTTTGACCGTAAGGACCTGTTTCATGGTTTCCTTGTTGGCTGATCTGCCCCTGGAATGATATTTTCGTTTATGTTCTCCCCCTGAAACTGTGCTTTCTATTTATATCAGAGAGTAGCATCTACAGATACTACCCCTAGTCTATCTGTCAAATATTCAAATGGTTCTCTAGCAAGAGGTTTGGTAAATATATCTGCTGTTTGTTCTTTTGTTGGCACATACTCCAGCTTTACTATCTTCTGAGCCGCTTGTTCTCGGAGAAAATGATACTTGATTGGGATATGCTTATTTTTTGAGTGAAGCACATGATTTTTAGATATACTTATAGCACTTGTATTATCACATTTGATTGAGATAGTTTCATCAATGCTTACCTTCATGTCTTGGAGAGTTTGCTTCATCCACATGACTTGTGTACAACATGCTGCTGCTGCTATATCTTCTGCTTCTGCTGTAGATAGAGAGATAGATGTTTGTTTCTTGCTTAACCATGCCACCAGACTTTCTCCTAGATAGAATGCACCTCCACTTGTGATTTTCCTGTCATCTACACAGCTGGCCCAATCTGCATCTGTGTATGCTGTCAAAGTGAAGTTTTTGCCTTTAGGATACCAAGGCCCATACAGTGCTGTTCCTTGTAGATATCTGAATATTCTTTTTACTGCAAGAAGGTGATTTTGTTTGGGTGCTGCTTGATATCTAGCCACTAGTCCTACTGCTAGCATGATGTCTGGTCTTGATGCAGTCAGATACAACAGACTACCTATCATGGATTTGTAGTGTTTTTAATCTATATCAGCAGACCCATCATCAACACATGGCTTACATCCCGTGATCATGGGAGTTGACACAGGTTTGTAGTCCTCCATTTTGAACTTTTTCAACACTTCTTTTAAGTATTTTTCTTGTGAGATGAATGTGCCTGTGTTCTTTTGCTGAATTTGAAGTCCTAAGTAGAAACTGAGTTCTCCAATCATGGACATCTCAAACTCTGACTTCATCTCCTCAACAAACCCTTTTGCAAGTTCATCTTTGTTGCTTCCAAAAATAATGTCATCAACATATACTACAACAATCAGGAGTTCATTTTCATGAGCTTTTATGTATAGATTGCTGTCTACTCCACCTCTCTTAAAGCCTTGTTTTTGAAAATATTTATCTAGTCTTGAGTACCAAGCACGAGGAGCCTGTTTCAGTCCATAAAGAGCCTTTTTCAGTCTGCATACATAGTCTTCTTTGTCTGTTAATGAGAAGCCTTCTGGTTGTTCCATGTATACTTCTTCTTCTAATTCTCCATTCAGAAATGCAGATTTTACATCCATTTGATATACCTTGAAGTTTTGGTAGCATGCAAATGCCAGGAACATTCTGATAGCTTCCATTCTGGCTACAGGGGAAAATGTTTCATCGTAACCAAGTCCTTCGATTTGTGAGTATCCTTTGCAGACCAGTCTAGCTTTATTCCTGATTACTTGTCCTTGCTCATTCATTTTATTTTTGAATACCCATTTTGAGCCTATGACATTTTTCTCAGTGGGTCTAGGAACTAATTCCCATGTATTTTTTTTCTCAATTTGGTCCAATTCTTCATTCATAGCTTTTACCCAAGACTTGTCCTTGCTGGCTTCTTCGAATTTCTTTGGCTCTATTTGTGACAACATGGCTATGTATACCTCTTCAGTTTGTTCTGTTAGCTGCCTTCTTGTTTGGACCCCTACTCTCTTGTCTCCAATGATCTGATCTTCAAGATGGTTTTTCTGAGTATATCTTGAGGGAGCTTTAGAACTCAGCTCTGTATCTTCTGTTGTCTTGCTTGTTTCCTCATCATCTTGGTTTTCTTCTTCATGGTTGTCTGATGGACTGCAGCAGTCTGTATCTCTTATATTGTTTGGAAGTTCTTCATCAAATCTCACATCAATGCTTTCTACTATTTTTCGAAGAGTCTTGTTGTAGCACCTGTACCCTTTACTTTTGGATGCATATCCTAGAAATATCCCTTCATCTGCTCTTGCATCAAATTTTCCAAGATTTTCATCATTATTTTTTATGTAACACTTTCTTCCAAAGATTCTGAAATGTTTGATTGAATCTGGCTTTCCATGCCATAGTTCATAGGGAGTCTTGTCACTGCTTGGCCTTAAGTGAGCTTTATTAAGGATATGTACTGCTGTGTGCACTGCTTCTGCCCAGAAGGTTTGAGGAATATTATTCTCCTGCATCATGGCTCTGGCAATTTGTTGAACAGATCTGTTTTGTCTCTCTGCTACTCCATTCTGCTGAGGTGTCCCTGCAATAGTAAATTGTTGTTTTATGCCATATTCATTACATAGATCTGCAAAGTCATAATCTGTGAATTCACCTCCTCTGTCTGATCTGATGCATTTTAGCTTGCATCCTGTCTGGTTTTCAGCTAATTCTTTGAATATTTTGAATTTGTCCAGAGCTTCCGATTTATTCTTGAGAAATGAAACCCATGTCATTCTGGAGAAATCATCGATTATTAGCATGAAGTAGGATTCTCCACTTGGTGTTTTAGTTCTTGCAGGTCCACACAGATCCATGTGCACAAGATGGAGTGGTCTACTTGTTGATAACTCATCTTTGGCCTTAAATGATGTACGAGTCTGTTTACCCAATTGACATGATTTGCATATGGTATTAGAAGGCCTTTTTATTTCTGGCATGTCTTTGACCGATTTCTTTTTGCTCAGTCTGATAATATGATTGAAGCTGATATGTCCCAATCTCCTATGCCATAACCATGACTCCTCAAGTTTGCTAAGATGGCATGCTTCATCTTTCTCCTTCACGATGTAAACATTGCTCTCTGTTCGAACACCTTTGAGCAGAGTCTTACCTGTGGTGCTTGATCTGACTTCACAGTCTTGTGCTCTGAAAAGAACTTCGCAGCCTTTATCACACATTTGACTGAGACTCAGCAAATTTTCTTTCAACCCATCTACAAATATCACATCTTGGGCCTTACCTCTGCCATTATCTAAGCTGACTGAGCCCTTTCCCTTGATTTTTCCTGATTTATTATTGCCAAAAGTAACATTACTAGTTTTCTTTTCATCAAAATTTATAAACTTGCTTCTGTCTCCAGTCATGTGTTTAGAGCAGCCACTATCCAAATACCACTGGCTTTTCAGGTCTTGAGCAGTTAGAGCCAAGTCACATTTATTCACCTTCTTTATCCACTGGAGGCACCCTTTTGTTTGGTATCTTTTGTGAGGTGATGAACTACATCTTCTTAGAGGACATTTGGAAGGTATATGTCCAACTTGATTGCATATACAACATTTGATCATAATTTTTGTAGAATTATGAGTATGAACAGAATTTATTTGATTCATAAACCTTCTTGAGGTGTTAAACATCAATCTTTGTCCATACTTTCTACACTCAATGATTTTATGACCGAATTCCTTACAATAAAAGCAGTAACCATAGAAGCTATTTGCATACCTGATGTAAGGTTGTCTCTTCCATTTGTTTGCTTGAGGCAATCTCTTCAATGTTTGCATCTTTTGCTGGTTTGAATTACTCCTCCTTGCATGACAATATGCAGCAATGTGTCCCAGCTTGTGGCAAGCATAACAGATGGCATTCTTCATAGGAGGGAAGAATCTCCTTTGATGGTTTCCAAATTTTACATACTCAGGGGTCTTAGTATTTATTACATTCTTTGCTACTAGTGGTTTCTTCTGATCTCTGTCTTCCTTATTACAGGTTTCTTCTTTTGTAGGAATTGTTTGAGCTGCTTCATCATTATTCTTTGCTTTTACAAAAATAATCTCTCTGTCAACCTTTTCTTTACCTCTACTTGATTCTCCTTCATAGCCTATTCTAGTTTTTATCATAGGGGATCTTTGAGCAACCAGGATTTCATTCAACTTACTAGAGCTTGTTGTTTGAGAAGAGTTTATAACCAATTTCCTTTGAGCATTTTCTAAATTTTTCCTGAGACATACTACTTCTTCTTCCAACTTTTCTTGTTCCTGAGTTTTTTCTTTGATTTGCTTAAGTAACATGTCCTCTATCTTCTTGGCTTCTTCAAGCTCTATCTTTAGCTGCATCAGGACTTCTGAATTCTGTTATTCTCGTACAAACTTGAGGAGAATGTCCTTTTGTTTTCTGCATTTCAGCTTGAGTCTATCAATCTCTTCTAGAGCACTTCTTAGCTCCCCCTCAAGGTCAACTTCACCTTCTTCTTCTTCATCTTCTAGCAGGAGACCTTCAAGTTCTTCTATAGCCATCAATAAAAATTCAGAGGTTCCATCTTCACTTGAGAGTTCATCTGGATCTTCAGATGTATTGCTGTCTTGTTGAGCATAGAAGGATTTTTTGCTGAACTTCTTTCCTTTCTGCCAGTTCTTTGATGTATTTCTCTCTGACTCTTGAGCCTGATTTCTTACTTTCTTGTGAGGACACTTAGCAGCATAGTGTCCAACTCTTCCACAGTTAAAGCACTTGAAAGGAAGTTTACCTTTGTATTTACCTGAGCCTCTATCCAATTTCTTTACAAATTTTGCCTCTTCTTCATCCGAGCAAGAGCATATGTCTTCCTCTTCTTCTTTCTTCTTTTCTGTTTTAAAGGCTGCCTCTCTCGTACTTGGCTTCTTCTGTGGGAGCCTCATCTCGTATGTTGTTAAATTTCCAAGTAGCTGGTTCATGGTCAAGGTCTCCCAATCAGTTGTTTCTTCTATTGCAGACACCTTGGGATTAAACCTGGATGGAAGAGATCTTAGAATCTTTTGCACAATTATACTTTATGGCATGGTTTCTCCAAGAGCTTTCATATTGTTAACAATTTCTGCAACTTTTAGGAAGAAGCTGTCAATGTCTTCATCATCATTCATTTTTAAGTTCTCAAACTGGGCTCTATAGACTTGAAGTTTGGCAGTTTTTACTTTCTTGTCTCCTTCATGGATGTTCTCCAGAGTATCCCACATCTCTTTGGCAGTGTCTTTGTGCATTAATTTGATAAACTCTGCTTCACACAATCCATTCAAGATAGCATTCATGGCTTTTGCGTTAGCTACAAAATCTTGTTTGGATTCTTTCTCTGAGTCAGTTGACTTTGGGGCATATCCTAATTCCACAGCACACCAAAATTCTATTCCTAGAGACATTATGTATGTCCTCCTCCTGATTTTCTAGAAGGCATAATTTACACCTGTAAAGAAAGGGGCTTTATTGGTTGAGCATCCTTCTTTACTAGCCATTTAGAGAACCTAGAATCTCCTTTTAGTTGTTAAACTGGTTCAAAGGAACCTGCTCTGCTACCAATTTTTGGACGCTTAGTTAAACTGAGGGGGGGGGGTGAATCAGTTTAACACATTCATGAAATTTTAAAACTTTTCATTAAAACTTATTTACACCTTCATATCATGTCCAACTTAATATGTGAGTAATCTTAGAATGTGAGCAGCAAGTATTAATATAATATAACAGTAGACTTAATATGAGAGCAGCAGGTGTTAAGCAGAAGATATAAATCGGATCAACACATAAACATCATGCACAGAGACACTAGATATAAGTGGAAACCCATAAAGGGAGAAAACCACATCTTATTATTGTTGTGATGCAAAGGCAAGCTCCAACTCCCTCTCACCACTATTTTTCTGCAGGCACCAACCTACAGGAGGCTCCTACCTCAATTCTGCAAGCTACAACTTGCAAGGAAACACCAACTCCCTTCAATTTTCTGCAGGCACCAACCTACAGGAGGCTCCAACCTCAGTCAGCTACAACTGACAGCTATCAAGCTGCAACTTGATAGGGAAGCTCCAACTTCCTCAATTTATCAAACTGAATGTTTGCTGATTTACCTCAGATATCAGCTCTGTTATGTAGCTTCTCTTTCTGCTTTTCTTTTCTTAATCTTCTCTGCCTGTCTCTTCTATACTCTGCCTTCTCTATATTTCCTCTCTCTAACCCTTTTTTTTTTTTTATGCATATCCAGTTGATATTATTTATAGAGTTCCTCACATGACTGTTTGTATTTCACAAGGAATTTTGAGTGAACAATCATGACTCTTTGGCTTCTGTCTTCTCATTCCTTTATCCAACTCAATTTAAAATTATAATGATATGTACAAATTTCCATGCTACAGTGGGATTTTTCTTTTCCTTAGGATACTTGCCAATGCATCACAAACAATAAAAAATTTAATCACAACATTTACATTCAGATTTTTAGTTACACACTTCAATTTCACTCGGCTTCTTTTCTGGATTTTGGCTTTACTGGATTTGTCTTTTCTGCTGCTGTTGAGTGATTGTTCTGAATATTTTGGTTCACCTCTGTGTCTTTTCATTTGTTCACTGTACTTGTGTGCACCAACCATATATAACTACTTTTCAGGTTTATTCTCAAATACATACGAATCTGGGCGATGTCTGTTCATTACCATCTCTGTTCTCAGGCTACCTGCTTGCATTCTCTGTACATATATGAGTTTTAAACTTAATGGTTGAAACTCATATTACAAATTCAATTCACCTTTTTCCCTGTACTATCGTTCTGCCATCCATAGTCTCGCTTTGCTCTCAAAGTACCCCGTTCTCCTCCACGTGGTCTTCCACAACTTCTTAGGTTTTATTTATCAATTTCGAAGAAGTTGACAAATAATTATATTCAACAAACTTTGGAAAATTTTAGATATACCAACCCTTATAACTCCGCAATATTTCCAATATAAAATCAATGCCAACTTTGGGATTTTAATTACATGGTAAAAACTAAATATTTTGGGGCTTAAGTGAATCCCCCGATTTCACCACCGATGGAACACTTTATCTTAATACTCGACGCTTTTCAAACAAACGGCTTTGTAATAGCCTTTGACTCCGGGCCCACACATATAATCAATAACCAATCCAATACACGCACCACACCTTAGATTATCCTTCGTGCATCTTCATCAAACGACTACCGTCTGATGGCTCCCCTTCAGATCAACAACGCTCGACAATATCGCGCGGCTTCCCTGGTCGATCGTTAACGTGCGATGGCGAGCATTGAATGGCGGTTTTGGAACTTCGCCCGATGCCACGTGTCGAACACTCAATGGAATCACTCCGAATTTGAAAATACTGCTCGCTTCGCAAAAGCGGTGCGATGAAACCCGGAAACCGCCTTCACTGTTCACCCGGTCACGGTTCCGCTCTTCTACGCAGGGTTCCGGTCTCGTACAAGGTTCCGCCTTTATTATTTAAAATGGTTCTATCATATAGTCGACACCGAGACTCATAGACTAATCAATACCACGACATCGTTAGACCTTCCATACTTACACAGAAGCATACAACGGGAATTGTGCCATTACACAAAGGTGTATAACTACGAGCCTTCAAGAGTTTATGCAATTACACCATATTATCGCCTTGGTTCTAGAGCACGGAGCATCCAGTTAAACTTCTATACAAGTTTCTAAAGACAGAGGCGAAGCCTTTCAACACAATAATACTGAATCAATTCTTCACATGATTCGACCAAGAAGACATTCAAACACAATAATACTGAATCAATTATTCACAAGATTTAACCCCATCCAGAAACACTTAATTCAAAGACAGTTCTTCCATCTAGACACATTATCCTCCTACTATGTTGCTGAAGAAGTTCTCTACCTCAATTCACTGCCTTTGTTGCCTCTGTTCTCCTTGACTGATGCTTCTCCTTACTTCTCTTTTGCTATCTCTCTTTGTCTCTGTTTCCTTTGATGTCTCTGTTGCCTTTCTGGTGCTCCTCCTTTGTCATCTCCTTTGCCATCAATGACAACATTTCCAACAATAGTGTTTTTCTCTATTTTTCTTATGCATCTGATGATCAAGTTGTTCAAGTAGCCATCTACTTTCTTCCTATGCTTTATCTTTTAATTTTTGAAACATAAATCATTCTTTTATGCTATGTTGTTGTTTAAGATAAGCATCTAAGTGTTTCATCCTCTGAATAAGTGAATTAATTATGATAATTTTTGATATGGTTTTGATATTCTCTCGGGTCAGGTCTTGGCTAATCTGAGTTTTCTAGTTCCTATCAGTAATTTTCCTATGCAAATTCAGTTGCTCTGGGAGGTTAAATACATAATTAATCTTGGGTCACTCTTCCTTTCTATGGTTGATGACACCCTCATTCATCTTAGACTTTACACTTCCATAATACTACTTGACCACCACCGTAGTCCCTTGTTCATCCCTCCTTCACCCGTTTATAAACATATTCCCTACTATTACATAGCACCCAGACAATGTCTACCCAGTCTTCGGGGAGGCGCCTCACGTGCATATTCCTCTCATTGTTGGTGTCTCTTTGGTTGGAACTATGTGGCTTATATTTTTGATTTCGTTCCCCCTTAAATGAGGAACGAGATTCTTCACTTGGAAGAAAGGGAATTTTGGGATCGATTATACTTTTCTGACTCTAAAATCAATGACAAAACCTTAAAGTGGACTCCTAACCCGGGAAAATTTTGAAAAAGGAGGCTCCATTTCCTTCACTTAGTGGTTGTGCACCATCAACTAGAAACCTTGCATCACATGGTCATTTGTGACAAGCAAGTCGACAATTATCAATTATTTGCAAGACGAGAGGAGATTAATCTAATTCTCTAGGATATTAGAAACAATATGGATAACATCATGGCCAAATTAACATGAGTAGAGTTTTTTTTGGTGTCCAACTCCGTATATGTATTATATACGTAGACTGAAGCACCAGCAGTCACCAACGCTCCAACAGATATTCCGTCCCAAGTAAAAATTTCAACTCCCTCTCTCCAGTTATCATATCGGATTAATAGTTTCTCATGGTTCTTGGTATTTCATTTTGGAAACAAGCTACACCTAGATTTTCTATGCTTGTATCGTTTTCATGGTGTTATAGTATGCCATATGCAAACACTAGTTTTTGTCCAGTTTGCTCTGAACACACTTATGCATGTAATTATTTATAGGCAATGCCTTGTCTACCAAGATTAATCGTTTTTAAGTTTTTGTAAGCTTTTTGAATAATTTGGAAGTTAATCTTGGGATCTGAGGTTGTTACTGAAAGGATCTAAGGTTGCTACTGATAGAAATGGTGAACTTTGTTCCCACTACTAGAACATAGGATCCCAGAAAGTTTTTAGGAGATAGAAGTTATCAGTTTAATATCAGTTTTTTTAGTAATATAAATATATCTACGAAGCTTACAATTTTTTTTTAAAGAATGGTAGAATGTTGTCTATATAGGTGGCTTGGAAGCTATTTTGGGATCCAAGATGTGCAGATACATAAGGTAAACTCTTGGCTTAAATCCTGTAGGTTGGAAAGAATAATGATTTTAATTGCTAATTGCTAATTGTAATTTTGAATGTTAACAATAATTTCACGATTGAGCAGTGTTTAGAGTCTTAAGTAGAAATATGGAAAATGAGAGATTTAGGTTTAGCCTTTCACTTCTATAACTCACCTAAGAAAATCAGGAGAGATTAACTCTCACATTTATGAGATCTTCAATCTCTAAATGAGCGTTCTTGGCCACCCACAACCTTGGTGGGTCAAAAGATGGAAGGAGATATATTTCTCATAGACATATTTCGCAAGCAGGAAAAGTACTTATAACTCCCTATGATAATAACGAATGAGAATTGCACCACTAACTTAAGTCTAGGTAACAATGATCTTATGCACCAACATGATATTATGAGCAAACGATATCATGTATGATTATTTCGCATTTCACATTGTAGTTTAAAGTTGTTTACATTTGTTAACCTAGTGGCAGTGACCTCATGCATGGTATTTACTCATTCTAGTTTGAAATCATTGTTAACATTTATAAATCTAGTAACATTTTGTCAAATATAAATATTCGTGTACATGCAATGAAATAAAAATAAGTGAATATTGTGTTTGAGGAATTTAAAAGAAAGTGAAAATTTGTCACTCCAAATGTATGCATCGGTGGTGTTGTATGGGAGCATTTTCCATGCCTTTTCCAAATGCTTACACACATTCGTATGGTTTTGTCTTTCAAAATCGTATAGTTCCATGAATCTTCTTATAATCTATTTTCATAAATTTTTGAGACACTTCCCAGTCTCAACCCTGTGATAGATAATATGTACATTAAAAAAATATATTTTCTTTGTAAATCATTTTAATTTAATATAATTTGTTGCAATGCCAACTGGATTTGTTTCTATAATGCTACACTAGAAATTGGAGAGTATGGAAGGTAGGTGTAGCCCACATTATTAATTTTTGCACGTTTGAACATTGATGGTGGCTTTGATGATGGCTTCGACATGGGAATCTAAGTAAATTTTCCATGCTTTAACATTGATCATAGCTTCAACATGTATACATGTAAGGTGGGCACTCCTCTTCAAGGATGGAATTGCACCCGAAAACATTTACCTTTTGTGTTGATAAAATCTAGTTTATGATGGAGATATGTTATTTTATATAGAGATCCATGTAATTGATGGAGGCATGGACTGTATTCATATGATTTAAAATCAATACAGCGTTTTTTCTTTCGTTGAAAAAGATGGAGGCATCGTAATGAAAAATCAAGAGAAATAATGAAATGCACATGCAATAGCTTCTTATCATTAGCTTAATTCGGGATTTGAAATACTGAAATGCGCCTGACAATTTGTTATTGATTTGATCAATTTATTAACCAGGATTATTTTGAGGCTGGTATCATTTTTCAAGTCATTTCATTTGACATCGTCTTACTATGAATGTAATGAGGATGCATTACAACTATGAAGAAATATCCAACTCTAGATTGTCACATCCCCTTATTATTTTTAGTTCAGTTGTGTTGATGGTTTACATTGTTTAATGTTATTCTAAATTTTACTAGTGTTGAAATTTGTCTACAAGGATTAATTATTATAACACATGAAACTCAACAAATGAGTGGATGTGTTTTAGGTTATCATAACAATTGATTATAGATTATA
Organism: Pinus albicaulis; assembly: GCA_034641835.2. NCBI lineage: Eukaryota > Viridiplantae > Streptophyta > Pinopsida > Pinales > Pinaceae > Pinus > Pinus albicaulis. The sequence continues at coordinate 349,960,524 of CM076575.1, read as the reverse complement.
CATTTCAATTAAATTATTTGACACATCAATGATATTTTGATGAGATTTTATCATAATTATGATTTGATGAGATTTTATTATAATTATGTGTTGTGGTAATCATTTAGTAGTTTTATTTATCAAGTATTTAACATGTTGATTATCTCTTAAATTTATTTAAAACATGTGTGATGAAATTAATTGAGGGTGGTGACTTGTGGCTTACCCTTGTTGCATTATTATTAGAACATCTCATATAGATGGTAGTTATTAGCATTGGGGAAAAGTTTGATGAAGTCTAGAAGTAATAGTATTAAGAATTTTGTTTAAAAAAACTATTTATTTGGGTTGTGATTGGTGGGCATGGTTGTGATGTTTATCTCTGTAATCCATCTTTAGGTGTATAGAGGAGTTGAGGTGACTACACTTTGGTACATGTGTCATCACTCTTACATGCAAGTTACAATGACTCTTGCTTGTAGGTTATTGATATCAAATCTTTTTCCCAAAAATCGCATTCATGGATTGAATTTATTGTAATTTTTAGGTGAAATTCAAAGAACTTGAAGGGAAATTTATGGGTCTATATTTTGCTATTTATTTGAACTCTACTTATAGGGATTACACCCATATTTTCTCTTAAATCTATATAAAACTATTATAGAAGGGAGACTTCAAGATCATTTTCAACTCCAAAGAATAAGATGGGAGACCATTCAAGGAAAATCATCAAACCATCTTGTGGCTCACCATATCATTTTTATGAAAATAAAAGGGATAGTTTTCATGCATATGACAAACCATCCATTGTTTTAATGGAAAAAAAGGGCCTTGTAGTAAGCAATGGAGTTGTTAAATCCATTGAAGATCATGGTGTTGAAGCATATCTAATTATTATCCAATTTTTCTAGATAAATATGAAGAGTTGAAGGCCAAGGGAAATGCCAAGTGGAATGTCTTCATGGTTGTATAGATTGTAGAGTCTCCTTTAGTTTCTACCCAATAAGATTTTGTCAATTCACATGGAGAAATAATGGTGGGTTTTTCTCTTTGTTGCCTTTTTGTTTTACTTTGCTTATAAATCTAGGTTTGGGTATTTGTTACCAAAATGTAGCAAAGAAACATGTATTTAATTGGGCTATGAGCTCTAAAACCTAAAGACTAGATCATACATACATGGGATTGTAAGAATAATTACATGTATTGGGTTGCACTATTGAATTGTAGAATAATAGTGAATAAATCCCAAATGGATTGGATCTAATAAGAAATTTGATGGAAAGTAGTTGCATAATTGTTTTTCTCATGTTGCTCTAAATTTTCACCAATTTAGGTTATGTCAATAGGTTATTGTAGTTGATTTTAGAAATTCCATGGGACTATATTTTTCAAATTACTCTCATGACTTCTACAGATATTTCAATCAACAAATTGTGGAGAATTACAATGAGATTATGTAGAAAGGGGAGGCCTTTGAGATTATGTTGGTATTGGACAACAAACACAAAAAAGAAGGAGCCTTGACGAGTTTTATGCATGCACACCTTGGTTGGCTCTTCCATTTTAGATTGAAGATTGAGAAGAAGTTATTTTGGTACTTTAAAGTTAAATGTCTACCAACTATGATAATTTTAGGTTAATATGGGAAACAATTCACACTCGAGCATAGTTCTTCCTTCAACAACATGGGATCAAATTTTATCCATTTACAAAGAAGAGGGTGGATGAGATTTACACCAAAAATATATCTAAACTATAACCACAAACACTTGATTACCTATTGGTTGCTTATTAGATAACTTTGTCATTAAGCGTGGAAGTGGGAAGGTGACTTACTCAACTCTCCTAACTCAATTGTTCATATGTCAAATCTAATGAAAATACACCTATATATATTACACTATATGTTCCCTCAACATGGATTAGTGTATTACTTCTATACTTATCTCGATTTTATTAAATTTATATCCATAACCATTGGTCTTTATGAACAAAAAATCACCATTTTTAGTATGGCTAAATTATTGTTGTAAAAATAAATGAGATGGATATAATCATAATGTCTCGTGCATGGATTTGAATAAGAAAAAGAAGTGAGGGTTCCCATTTTCAAATCGAACCATCCCACCCAAGTTTTAGGTTTTATTTTTGTTACATTGAGATTAACTAATGAAAATTTAACAACTTTTAATTTTCAATATTCTATTTTAATTTTTCATTGAACATGTATCATCTAATAACATTCATTTTGTTGGATTGAACTCAATGTAACTTACAAGTGTTGAAAGGGAAATAAGTGGGTATATTTATATTGCCTTCCACATTCTCCATGAAATTATTTTTGAAATGATTTCACTTCAACTATATTGGAAATCTATACTAAATCATTGGCATAGATGGATTTTCAGATCATCTTAATCATTAAATGGCATTTTGAGAAATAATTCAAGAAGGCTCTATCCATCACGCATTGCTTTCCCTATGATACTTTGATGAAAATATAATGGATAATATTTTTGAGGCATTTTAGTTCAAATATAGATTTCCAAAACTTATTCCTATGGACAAAGAGGGAAAAATATTAACCACTAAAGGTGTGGATATAATTGAAGCTTATCCTTTCACTACAGAGAAACTTGATCAATTAAGGTCTAAGAGGGAGGTTGAGTAGTGTCCATTTCATGAATGCCTAAATAATGTTATGGGATATTAAATTTTTTATTTTCTTATTCAAATCAAACCTAGTTACTGATATCGTCATCACCTTATACTTGTCAAGAGCATTTCAACGATATAAATTTTATTAAAAATCAGAGTCTAGATTGTTGAGATATGGTCATTTGAAGTTTTTCACCCTTACAGCCACATTAGTATTACTATGAAACTACAATGAGGTAGATGACATGGCAGGATGGGTACATCTGTAACCATGAGGTAGTGCCATGTCAGCACTAGGGCCACTTGGCCCCACCATGCCATTTGCTAGCCTAAGGTTAATACCTTACATTTAATTAAATTAATATTTAACTAATACATTTATATATTTATGTTTATACTATTAGGATGATGATGATTAACATCCACTAAGATTTAATTGGTATATCATGCCTTAAGAAGGTAATTAATTACTCAAAAATCTTTGAGCATTTTATTTCTATGCTTGAAAAGAATTGAGAAGCATTCCAAGATCAACATATTTTTGTTGACTTAAAAGGTTAAGAAGGCTGGTAGTGTGAATTTTTTTTTAAAATTTAGATCTAATATAAGAATATGATCTATAAAGTATTTTGGATATTCTACTAGATTGTTTTTCATAACACATATGATAAAATATATTGAAAATTTGAAACCTATATATGAGGGTTAATTTTCCTTAGATTCCTTGATTTATTAAATTATGGTTACTTCTTATGCATGCAATATATGAAATACAGAAAAAAGAGACTATAAAAAATAAACAATAAGAAACCACATTGACACAATATATGCTCTATAAACCCTTATGAGATAAAATCCAACGAGCAGGTGAGGTTTCTCTACTCTCTTTTTTTCTGAATGGAAATGGATGCAAGTGCAAAGGAGTGAGACTTGTGGCCCATGAGTTGTTACAAAACACAAACCCTCTCTAATTTATCTATTTCTATCCACTCACATCTACTTTACTCATATATGGAAAAAAATGCACTCGAATAGAGTGGAACCCCTTTTCCTCCTTGTTGCCCGGTTATAACAAAACTCGATAGCTAACTAGTGGTTAAGTTTGGCTCCTTAAACTCTTAACTAGAGTTACAATATTGACACTTATAGAGTATTATTCATAATGTACACATGGAAATCCCTTTTTCCAAGGGTAATGTGGCTGACACGACATCCTCTTGAATAATGGTGGTCAAAGATGAAGGTCAACTTTTGGGTGGCATAACTTTTGCATTCGAAATTTGTTTGATGTATTTATTGCATCATTGGAAAGATATACAAGTGTATAAAATTGTAAGAGGGTATTTCACAAAGCGAGTTTTTGGACCAAAAAAAACTTCAAGAAAATCCTCAAACTACCTCCAAAAGGTTTTAAGCCCCAATTTCCCAAACTAGACCCATTGGTAAAAGTTCTCCTATGAGCTTATTCCTCCAATTTTTCCACTCTAAAAGCATCAATGTGGATGATAAATAATATAATTATCCAATATAGATCAGTATAAGATGGAAAATATAAGAAAGTGATTTTCATCTTCAACCCTCTTAGTTTCATAAAGGTGAGAGACTCTTTCATCCAATGATGTTTTGGGAATTAGTCAATGCTAATTTTCACTATAAAGGTCATGAGAATATGTTCTCAATTTAGAAATATTTATTTTCTTCTTTACACTAGTCATGATAGAGAGTTCTTTTTTTCCACAGTTGATCACCTCCTTATAACATCTTAGTCTCCTTTTTCTCTCTAAATTTTTGTCACCCCACACAAACTCCTTTTGGATGTTTTCTATCCTCCCCCATGATTATTTCGAGATCATGCAAACCCAAACCTCACATCCATATAAAATAACAAGAGTGAGGAGAGTCTCAAATATAAGTCTCTTTTATCCCATATCCAAATATTTGTTGACTTACAATTGTTTTCAAGCCCATAACAAGCTTTCCATCCTTCATTTACCATTTTCTAAATGTTATAATTTGTTATGGATATCTATTCCAATATTTTTCTATGATAATATAAATACATGTAATCAAGTCACTGATATTAAGCTAAAAATTTACCTACATTCACCATTCAAAATACCATCAGTGAAATCCATCAAGTAACCAAAAAACCTGTTGAATACATGAAGTTACCCAAAAAACCTTCCAACCATTGGTGAAATTTGTAAAGTTACCCAAAAACCTTGAAAATCGTGGATGGTCAATAAAATTCTATACCTTTACATTTCAAACGCTTAAGCCATTAGCAAGTTGTCAATATTGTGGTCACTGCCTAATCCATGCCTTACGTCATGTTGAAGAAATATTCAATCCACTGGGTGTGGCCTTGGGGGCAAGTCTCAAGTCAATTTTATTGTCACTCTATCTCGACTCCAACTCCTAGTGAAGCCAAGAAGGGTAGTCCCTGAAAAATAAATAAGGTAGATTAAGATATAGAAAAATAAGAAATTATTATGGGAGTTAATTCGGTTACACAAAAGTACATTAACCAGTAGCATATAATTTATATGATTGACAAGCATATAATCAAATGAAAATTTTTATAACAAGATAGATCGATGCCAAAATTAAATGTGTGTGTTATTGAAAAAAAATAAACTGGGGCAAATGTAATCATGGCCCAATGAAGTATGTTGTTGAAATTTTTGGAGAGTTACTCTTGGTCATTTTTATCATGGTTGAGATCACCTGGAATTATTTAAGTGAGTGCAAAATGGAGAAGTGGATATGTTGATTTGTATGTGATTGCAAGAAAATTATTTTAATATATGGTTTTCTTCCTTTATGGATTTTATCCTTTGAATGAAAACTAATGAGTCACTTGGAGATTCAAGAGGAAGAAAAGTAGTTTCAGGCATTTCGGTGATTTCACAATTTGATAAAAAGTGTTTCCAAAATCACAGTAAAAGCTTAAATATTTTCCCTAATTAAACTATCCAGGCAGCACAAGTTCCTCTTTGAATCCTGCCAACAAGATTTCACTCACGATGGTCAAGAGCATAACAGGAACTTGGAGGGGAAAATTTGTTACTTTATTTGCAAAAAAATAAATCTATCTAAAAAAATGAAATCTAATCTACAAATTGAATGAAATCTAAACTAAGAAAATGATTGTTTTGCAGTACTTAGGTTTATTCCTTTAAGTTAATTTTAACCAAATTGAGGAAACCACAAAAATGAGACAAAACACAAAATCCCCTGAGGTAGGAGGAATGGGATGCCTAGGGGACTCCGACTAGCTCCCTCAAGATTATAATGATGTTTTATAAGGTTTGGTAAAGGGAAATGGATTCTTGACCACTTTTTAACTAGGGGGGAGGGTATAAATCCCTTTTGGTATCATGGATGATCTAAATCACCAAAATTTGAGCGGAATTCCTCTTGTATGTTTGCAAACATATAAAAAACAACAAGCTAATATTGGTGAAAGATGATCTAAATGACTTTGGGAACACCTGAAAAAGTTAGTCCCAAAATCAGAATAATTCCAAGCGAAAAAATATTTTAAAAATTTGATAAAATTTAGTCTAAATATCCAAGAAAGAGCTAACTAAAGCTATCTCTCTTAGATGCTTGTTATTTTTTGTTTGAAAAAAAAATATTGGCACTAATATTTTCCTAATATATCAATGATAGCTCAAAAAAAGTAACCATTTTTTTTAAAAAGATTTTAGCTTAGAAGTAAGAGAAGAGGAAGAAGCTTGTAGGAAGAATCTTTGGGCAATGGAGTCTCTTGTTGGAGTGCATTGGGATATTGCTTCTTATGTTTTGAAGTTAATGGAGCATCTAGCCAAAGTGATCCACTTCTCCAAATTGAGATGTCTATAAAGCTTTACAAAATTTCTTGCCAATAAACTTTATTAAGAGATAGGTGCTTCCTACATGTGAAATCTAGAATATATGCCAATCAAATTAGAAGCACATATAATATTTAATTTCAAGATGTAAGACAACAAATAGATTTAAAAAATAATCAATTTTGAAAAAAATATTCCTACTTGGTAACAATACTCATTCAAAGGCCTATAACAAATATTAAAGCAAAAAACACAAGGCAAGGTTACCTCATATGTTAAATATCAAGCATCCACACAAAGCCTGTACACCATTATTTGCATCCAAAGCCTTTTATTCCAAATGATGAGAAAAATTACAAATGAGAGCAAATCTCTCTTCCAATCTTCTTCTCCAAACTCCCCCATATTAGAGGAGAGTGATTTTTTTTATCGACCAAAAGGGATTGTTATATTGGACTAATCCCTCTTGCGGACAAGAGCGATCTCCATATATTTCCAACAAAACCTAGTAACAAGCAGACAATAAAACTACTCTTTCCTTGAATCTATCTTGCTTGAATCATAAAGCTAAAAGGAAATGAAATGAGATATGTACCTTATTGTGAAATTATTGATGAAGATCTTTGTTATCCCTCAATGCAGCTCTTCAATGCTTGAAACAAACATGCACACATAGAAATCAAAGGATCAAAGGCATATGTAAGATATATAATTCAAATATTCAAACTAATGATCAAGAAGATTAGTAACCAACATCATTTCAATGGATAAACTAACAATAACACAAATCATTCATCAGATCCATAAAACAATGTAGTGAGAAAAATAGGTCAATTGTATTAATTCAGGAATATAGATGGTTCTTACAACCTTTTCCTTGATGTTGTGAATCTCCTCCCATAAGTCTACAATCCTTTACTTGGATGATAAGCTCTCAAGCTTAATTTGACCAGCATAGGTCTACCTTCAACAACCTCCCTCAACCCTCTAGCCTGTAGTTGATTTATAGGCCAAGAGGAGGAAGTTTCAGATCCACATCAAAATGATGAGATCCACTTAAGTTGGGATTAGGGTTCCTTGAAGAATGGGAGTTAGCTCCATGATGGGAGGAGTTAGGCTCAAATAGGAATAACCTCGAAGCTTTCAGTTGGGATATATTTTCCCAACAAGGCTTCTAGAATTAACTTTTTATTTTTACTTTTTGTTGAGTCATGTGCACGGTCCATAGTGTAAGACGAAGCACAGTTCTGTGTGGGTACCAATGGTAGGAATTGTGCATGCGCAGAAACTAGCTAGGAAAATGTGCAAGTCCTTAAAAAGAAGGCTTTTGGCCTTATAACCCATAACTCTTGCTTTCTTCAAGGTGATTAAGTTGTTGACTTGCAATGGAGCGCTTTAGAACACATGAATTGGATGGTGAAAGATCCATTATGATGGTCAGTTGTTATGGTGACAAAATGACGTGTAAAATATTGCCCCCTAAAGTACAAATTCCGAAAATATGTTTAAGGAATGAAGTGATTTGTCATGCCAAAGATTGGATCGAAGACTATGGTTGGATACCTGTAACACTCAATCAAGGATTACAATGTAATATAATCATCACTGAGGTAGGTATTCCCATACTCAAAGTAAACATAACTTGATAAACTAGTACAAAAATACACTAAGAATCATGTCAACAGTAGACACAACATGGACGTAATGATCAAATCTGATTCTATCTGCATAATTATGAATACATAGCTCCTCGCAGCCTGGATGGATGAAACTAGATCCAGGGTCTTGATCTCCATTACTATCGATCCACAGTACGAATCTATCCATGCTAATAAATATCTTGAATTAGAACATGGCAGAAACCACTTGATTACCGGTCAAGGATGTGAATCGTTACCAAGTGCGAGAGAAACCACCATTAATGTCAATGGCTCTCAAGGTACTCCCAACATAATCTATAGAGTGTGAAAATATATCCTGAATTCGAACACTCATAGAATCATTCGGTCCAAGGTCAATGATGAGAACTTGTCATCGAATGCGATATACCTTCCATTAAGGCATGTAGGCCTCAAGGTACTGAAGAGGGTTTCTAGACCAAATTCCTAGATAATGAGCTGAAGTCGATAGGAAGTGATCCGTCGTAGGAGGGCCTACGACATGAAACTTCATGTCAAGTTTGAAGAATTTTTTTTCAAGGACTAAATCAGGGATGGTCGATGTGATTGAAGGCTACAAATTGAAAGGTAATTTTGAAATGAGGTTGTGCTTCTCTTGAACATATCAGCGACACAACACTTAAACTTGGCAACATTTGACTCAACGATAATACCCAAAACCAGCTGAAGAATTTCAGTGAGGTTTGATCAACTATGAGACAAATGGATTTCCCAACTCGGACACAATTGTGATAGAGTGTCATGTTCAAGAGCGACATACTGCCATAAATGAAATACAAAAATGAAAGATTTTTCCCAATTTCCCCCCACCATTAATGGAAAGTACCTCTTTATTTTTGTCAAGCTTGAGGAGGATAACATTTGCTTGTCTTGTAAGCTCATCCTTCGCATGAGTCCTCCGAAGTATTTTTAACGAAATCGAAGAAGGAGTGGTTCAGTCTCGTCATGATTGATGAGTCCTACACTGTTTAAATTTAACGAATCCAGTGAAGGGGGACTCAATGCCATTTTCATGTTTAAAGAGTTTGAAAAGACACAAAAGGAAAATTCATGTTGTTCTTTCAATGTAAAATTTTAACAAGCCCAAAGAAAGTGAAGCTTGGTGTTTTTCAGTTTTAAGGAGTGAGGAGAAAAAAATAAGCAAACTCCATAATGTCCTTTTTCGTAAATTTAGTTCCTCAAGCTCGAAAAAGGATAAAATTATGCATGAGAGAACTCTATTGACCATGATTAGTCAACGTATACCTTTTTCGTAAATAGTCTAGTTCAGTCCGGAAAATGAGTAGAATTATACTGAATAGACGACTGTTTATTTCTTTTTATGAGTTAAAATAGTTAATTACTCAATGATACTTTCATGTTTAGAGAGTCTGAAAAGGGCTTAAAAGAAAACTCCAGATTTTCACTTTTTCATATTTTTCGAGAGCTCGAAAAAGTGATGCAAGTTTTCTCAACATCAAATCAATCCATTTTTATGTTATAACCTATTTACTACACACTAAACCCAAAAAATTATCATATCTGCTAAAAAACCACGGCAAAAACCCTAAAAAATTTAAATCTAAAACTCAAAGGAATAAAAAATAATATTTAATAGACCAAAAACTTATAAAAGTTCAAAAGTAATTTTATTTTTACTATTTGAGTTTTTAACCAATTGAGAGCAAAAAAGAGGGTTTTTTTACCACAAAATTCACGAGTTGATTCCGAGCAAACCAATGGACGAAATCGAGCACCATCTTCTATAGGTAAGAGAACTCTTCATTATCTTCATTCCATCCGATTAATTTTTCATTTTAGCCATGTATTTGGTTTTTTGGGGATGTTTTTCTTTTAAAATTGCGCCCTCGGATGTGCGTGGTTTCCCTTCATTGGGATCACACACACCAACTAATTTTTACATAGAGAAATTCGTTATTTGCATAGTTTTTCTCTTGAGAAACCGCGCAAATGCGCTCTATGTGTCAAATATGGTCGCACAACCGTCAAGGGTTTTCTAAAAATATAAATTACACCCCAAAAAATTGCAAAATCATTCTTAATGTTTTTCTAAATTTCCACAATTTTTATTTTTTAGGATTTTGACCATTCATGATGGAGTGGAGAGAGAGAGAGCATGAAAACCAAGATGTTGAAGCTTTAAACAATCCAGCAAGACGGCAGGCCCTATGAGATTATGGACTATACAAATTTTGGATAATTTTGGAGATGAAATCCCATTTAGATCTCATGAATTATATGGTGAGGGAATGGGATGTACAAGAGAAATGTTTCATGTTAGGAGATCAACATCTCCCCATAGATATTGATGATATCTATTTCTTGATTGGACTCTCTCGCGGACGAACATACATATTCTCGTACAGTCACAAACCAGGTGGAGAGAATACTGCTACTTATTTGAGGTGATATTGTGTTGACGAGGCTCAGCTCAAGGATGGTAGGATAGGCATCAAAACCATCGAGTGGTTCCCTTTGAGAGCCATTTCCTTTACAGTTACCAAATTATGTGGAAGCATAACACTTCACTTGGCCACAAAGTCTCAAATGCAGATTGTTGTATAGTGCTCACAGCCCACCATTTTCAACTGCTGCGAAGGGGTGGTTCCCAATATGAAAGGGAAACTGACTAGAGAAAAAATAGGGAAGCTCAAGAACTTTGGATATGGTGGTATCTTGATTTCATTTTCTCTAGAGCATATTCCTCTCCTGGCCCCACAACATATTTTAGCAGTGATAGGAGGACCTAAGGATCCTCACATGCCATTATGGGTCTCGTTGATGGCTTGCCATGGAGGCGATGGCCGGGTGTTCAAATATACTCCTGAGTTCTTTAGATGGTTGGAGCACTAGATCATTATGATCGAAGACTTTCCGTCTACAGGGACTGATTACAAAGGTGACCCAGATATTCCACTTCTAGCAGGGATTCAGTAGGGTGACCTAGGTAAAAATTACTCATTTTGATGGTTTTTATATTTTCTATTTTTTTGTTTATTTTTGTCATTAAAATTTAATTATCTGAATTGGTCATGTAGATATTGGCCCGACAAGACCAGCAAGACTACGGTGTTTTGAAAGGATGGGAGATCAGCCAGTAGCTGTTGTAGTGCCTAACCCTCACACAACAGAGGCGTTGACTGAGTTAGAGCATAACCTGCAGAGGTTTGCTCTAGATATACTAGAGATTGGACTTGGTGATTTTCCTTTGCGGTACTAGAGGCACATAGTTGGAGTTACAGGGTCGATCAATCGCCTACTACGACACATAGCACATGCTATAATATGTTATCATGATCAACATCATGGATAGTTGCTATAATTTTAGGGCTAGATTTTGATTTTTGGGTATTAGCATATTCATACAATAAAGGCCGCAGGGCCTCATGTCATTGGATGAAATTTTTTGTAACACACGTTTTACATACTATATTTACCTAATGGAGATTACTACTTATCATTTCAATTTATCTTGTTCAATATGTGGATGAATACTGCTTTATTTATAAATGTTACAAATGTCTATTTAGCACATGGTTTGTCAATGCATCAGTTAATGTATTTAAATTTCTCGGAATATGTTGATATTCAATGTAATCAAACTGTCTTTCCAAGAGACAGACCCATAAAAAATTCTTATCATCGTTGAGCTTCTTACTGCATATACACCGTTTAAATGTAATACCATGAGTTGTGAACCTAACCTAACGATCAAATGAAGAATGCAAAATGAGATGGCATCAAATAATAGTTCAATTACTACATTATATTTTTCTATGTTATTCGTCATTCGACCAAGGCATACACCATGAATAAAAACTAACTCATCAATGGGCGATTAAATATCACAACCTGCGAAAGTGAGATTATGAGTACTACGACTAGCACCATCAGCAAAGCCAATGTAATTATGAAGGAACGTCGACATCTGCAAATCAAGCGTAACACAAGATAAGCAAGAGAAGTAACAGGAAATCGTAAAAAAATGAAAAACCTAAATGCACACACTAATTAAAATATGATACAAGTAATGTATAAAAATATTCCTGAAATAAATCACACATAATATTTCTTTAGGTAGAGACCATTCTTGGGCTCTCCCAAAGAAACATTGTCATAGTCAACTAGTTTATAGGCCCCTTTGGCTAGTAAATGTTTTACAATGTAAGAACCATTCCACATGGGTTCGAATTTACCACCTCCTAGCTTATCAAGCGCTTGATCATAGACCAAGATTAGGTCACCTTTGAATATGAATGAGGATTCACGTTTCGGTCAAAATGAGCCTTAACTCGTTTCTTATGAGCCTCACTGTGCAGTGCAGCATCACGGAGAGTCTCATCTAGTCATGCTGAGTAAAAAAAATTCTCTTCCTCCATAGAGGTAGCTAGTAACAACTCAATGGCCAGTTTTAATTATGAAATTTCACATTCAATTGGAAAAATTGTCTCTAAATTATAAAAAAGTTGGAAGGGAGTAAATCTAGACAATGTTTTCGCGGAGGTATGGTATGCCCACAAGGCTGGAAAAAGCATGGTATTCCAGTTTCATTTATGAATTCCGAAAATCCTTTTGATCATAGTGGTCAAAACCTTGTTAACATCTTCTACTTGGTCATTCGCTTGCTAATAATAAGGTGTAGAGTTATCATGGCGCAAGCCTAGCTATGCATAAAGTTCAATCATCATAATGTTTCGAAAGTGGCTACAATGGTCCGTAAATATGGCTTGTGGTACGCCGAACCTGGCAATTACGTGTTTGAATATTAAAATGGTTTCAATTTCGCCATCGTCCTTATATGTAGGCATCGCCTTGACCCATTTTGTAAAATAATCTACTGCGATAATAATATACCCATGCCCCCTAGCCGAGTGAGGGTTATATGTAACAAAATCAATGCCCCGTTTAGTAAATGGACCGATAGCTATGATTGGATAAAGAGTATATGGAGGTGCGTGTATCTTGTGATCGTAAACCTAGCAATTATGGCACTTTTAAACTGCAGTTATACAATATTTAAACATTGAGGGCCAGAAATAGAAAACGCGCGATATATTTTGGGCAATGGAAAACCTTGACATATGACCACCACAAGCTCTAGAATTGGAGTCATTTAATACCTTCTCGGCTTCCTCGTGTGTCAAAAAGGTTTGAAATATGGAATCAGCACAATGCCAATAAAGTGTATCGCCAACAATAGTATACTATTGGGATTAGTACAATTAGTTCGAGACAATTCAGGTTGAAAAGTCTAAGTTTGAAGATATATAATGATATCCCCATACTAGGGATATAAAGTACTGATAAAAAATAGGGATTCTTCTGGTAGAGAATCCTCCGCCATAGTTTTTGTCTCAGTATAGGGAAAGTCACACAATAACTCAGCGAATACCAATGATTTATTATATTTAGATATTTTGAATTATAAATCGAATTCTTGCAGGATAACAATCTATTTAGAGTATTTTCACCCTAGCAACTGTTTGGTAAGAATGTACCTCATAGGGTTGAAATCAGATATCACAGTTTTTTTGCATAAGATTATATAGTGATGGAAACATTAGACATCTTGAATGGCTGCCAAGACCAATTTCTCCACATGTGCATATTTGATTTCAATTTTTGTGAGATTCCAACTCAAATAATAGATCACATGTTCATCTCTAGATTCATCTTCCTAAACTAGCACCATGCCAATGGTGGCATCAGATGCAGCAAGTACAAAAAGTAGTCTTGATGATAATCAAGCGGTTGTAACAACGGTGTATGGGTCAACACATTTTTCAATGCATTGAAAGCTTTTTGAGAAAGCTCGTCCTAGATAAATGGGATGCCCTTTTTAAACGGTCGAGTAAAAGCTTTACTTAGTTTGGCATAGTAAGGTATGAATCTACATAAAAATTTTGCTTTCCCTTGCAAACTTTGTAGCTAGCGGAGATTGGAAGGAGGAGGATAATTTATAGTAGCCTCTACCTTAAGTGGATCTACACCAATTCCTTCCTTTGACATGATAAATCTTGAAAATCAACCAGATTATACACAAAATATGCATTTGTGAGGATTCATACGAATATTGTAGTGCCTACATTCAATGAAAATTTCTCTCAAATGTATTGGATGACCTTGTCATTTCAATGAATGAGATGGTAAGTCATCTAAGTAGGGTTGAAAATTATGTTTGATATCGTGAAATGCGTAAGACATTGCCCGTTGAAAATTTGTGCCAACATTATTCAATCCAAATGGGAGTTTCTGATAGGAAAAGGTTCCCCAAAGACAAATGAATGCATTTTTATGTTGATTGACAGGGAGTATGTTTATTTGATTTTGTCGGAAAATTTGTCCATAAAAGAGAAATTCTCATTTCCAGCACAATCATCAACAATTTGATCGATGTAAGGAGTAGGATAATTTTCCTTTTGAAAATATTTATTGATATCCCTATAGTCGACGCATAATTTAATGGTACCTTGCTTTTTGTTAACTAGAACAATATTGGACATCCAATCAGTCAAGGGAACAGGTTAAATGAAACCTACTCTAAGTAAATTTTCAACTTCAGATTTTATAGTAGTAGATTTTCGCAGATTCACTAGACGTAATCTTTGCCTGACAAGTTTGGCATCCAGGTAAGTCTTAATTTCATGAACGAAAATGCTAGGTCAATTCCTGGAATTTCCTCATAGGACCAGGAAAAAATGTCTTGGAATTCCTGAAATAGGGATTTATATGTCTCAATTTCGTCAAGGGAGCGTGAAGAACCTATGTAAACTTTCTTGGTAATTCCAAGTTTAACTGAGATGTTGATGGGTACTGTTGTAGATATGTTTCCTAGATTCATTTCAGAATCCGAATGAAATATTGACATAGGACATTGAAGACTATCAACAATATCAGATGAAAAGATAGATGAAAAATCATTCTCAATTTTATCAATTTTAGGCAGAAAGGATGAATGATGATGATAATAGTCCCATGGAATTTCATCCAAAGTCACGATTTCCACCATACTTTCGTTAGTTGTAAGTTCATTATCGAAGGGATCATGGAATGATATTTGTGCCAAACACAATAAATGAGAATAATTGTTGCCCTCAATTTTGATCAGTTTGGCTTATTTTTTTTTTTTCTCGATAAGGCTAATTCTATTAACGAAAAGAACATATGGTACAATCAGGCTTGCAAGCAAGCATAAGCTAAGAAGCAAAAGAGCTGTAGGTGAAAGATTGTCAACCTCGCTCTTGAAAAACGACTACATAATGAGCAGCGATAACAAGAGGAACAGAAAACAAGTGCTAGACAGAGTTATCTACCCAGAGTGGGTGGATATTGCCATACGACATTTTTTCCCTTTTTTCTTGCTTACTTTGACCCAGTCGGTGGAGCTTGGCTGGGCCATGACTAGCTGTAGACTATCCGGCGCTGTGGGTGGAATATCTTTATCCGAGTCCGAGGATGAAGACACGTGGGAGGGTTTCTGAGAGATCGTGGGAGCAGAGGGGTCTGCATCACTGGCTGGGGGAGCGTTCATCGGAGTTTCAAGATTCTCCCCATCTGCTTCAATTTCCTCCTCATCCGAGCTGGAGGAGTCTGTATCATCCATTAGGGGAGGTACACAGGTATTCCAGCTCTTGGATTTAGGTTTGCATTCGAAGTCTTCTTTTTGCCGAGGAACTGGGTGCATGCATTTTGTAAGTGCCCTGTTTGATGACAGTGGCGGCATCGGAAGGCCGTATTTTCGTAATCCAAGGTTTGGGTCCAATGGAAGTCCCCAAACTTGAGATTGATCTGATCTGGCAATCCTTTACTTATATCTATTTCTGCACAAAATCTGCCATAGGTGTAGATTCCTTTCTCCCTTCTCAAGGTATCTGTAGCAAGATAGCGCCCCAAGGTATCTCCAATGGCTAGGAAAACAGAGAAATGCCACAGATGCGCTGGAAGGTTTGGGAGCCTGACCCAGATAGGAAGTTTGGTGATGACAGCTGTAGAGGGGTCAAAATCTGGAAACCATGGGGTGAGGAAGAGCCCAGCCGAACCCCAGAACCAAGGGCCACCTGTTAAGGCTTTCTAGTAATCTTCGTTTGAATCAAACGCCACAATGAAAAAGCCTTTCGAGCATAAGTAGATTTGAATTTTAGTGGTCCAGTTGGTGTGGACCCATTGATATAAATCCGCTGTGCGAGGCCACAGACCATTAAATCTGCATATGATTGCAGTTTCTGCAAATTTCTGGTGAAGATCAGCAACCACAGGATGAGAAAGTTCGACAGAAGGAACTTCCTCAAGTTTATCAACTAGGAATGGCCTGGGGGCCATAGCTGGTTGAGCTGCCTTCGAAGAGGACTGTGGTTGGGCAGCATTTTTATGGACTGCGTCTTTATAAGAGAAAGGTGGGGTAGAGGATGTCTGCCCAAAGGACCCTCCTCTTAGACGAAGGGCAAGAACAATAGAAGCATCCCTTTGAATGCTGTAAAAGGAAAGGGGAAGAGATTCCTCTAGTTGCTTACCTTTAAACAGCAGCCTCTGAAAGGAGGAGGGGATCCCCAGTTGGAGTTCGAGTTTGTACAAAATATCCTGCACCAGATTTGTATCATGCACCCATTGTAGCAGCGTTTTACCAGAGAGGAGAATGATTTGGATCTGAAATGTTGTTTCTCCTTCTGGCAGAACTCGCTGGTCCGAGAAGCAATTCTGCTTCTGACACACAGCATAGGGTGGGTCTGAGAACTCATTTGCTTGGATCCTAGGTCCTGAAACGTCCCTGGATCGGCAGCTACCCACTGTATTGCTGTGGATGATGGAGATCAGGGATGCAACTGTAGACGAGGCAATCGAGATGCTAGATCTGGTGTCTTTGTGCCCTCCTGCGTTGAAGACTGCTCCTGTGCCTAAACGCCGGCAGAGGAAGACATTGGCGAGATCTTTTAGCCCTGCAGCATGATCCGCGTCGTCCCAAGCGAGATGCTGCCATCGATCTGCAGCCGGGCCAGAAATTGCTGCCGGATGGAGGATCCGTTGCTGCATTCGGTGTATCCTCGGAGGGGAAAGGCTACGGAAGCCTGCGACGATGAGACCCTCGGTGCATACACGCCCTGCCATGGAGTCGGCGGCGGCATCGCCCCACAGGGCCAGGGAAGCTGAGGCAACAGCCGAAGACATTAGGGTTTTTTCGCAGAGCCGCTTCAACGAAGATTTCTGCTGCAGTTTATCAAATGGGAGAACATTCGTAAAAGTTTGTTTGTAAAAAATTCGATCAGTTTGGCTTATTAAAGATACACCTAATTCCCATAATTTTCCACATTATATCATCCACATATGACTTATTTTGACCTTATTATGCATATTCAGGTAAATAAATTATGTTTTTCAATTTTTAGATATTTTTGTAAAAATTGGATTTTAAGATTATTTTTGGACAGAACTAAAAATTCCTGTAATTGCTTCATGAAATTCATATATGCAGGACACCTGGGCACGAGCTGAGCATGGACTTGGAAATATTGGGAACCACGGAAGAAAAATCATCTATTGGTTCGGCCAAACTGAGCTAAAACATGCCCGATCAACGTTGGTCAAACATGACCTGTTTTTCAGGAATCCCTAGAAAATAGGGCAGAAATAATAGTTTTTGGGATTTTTCCAGATTTTGTGTAACTAATTGGATGAGTTTGACCTAGATGGATGGGATTAGGATAATATAAGGTTGTTAGAGACATTGTATTATAGTTTTTTTATCATTTATCTATTTATAGCAAGCTTATGAACCATTGAAACATGGAGAATTTGAATAATTTCATATTGAGATTTCTGAACTTTGTGAGTTAATTTGAGAAACCAGTTCCACGTTCTTTTTTTTGTTCAACATTGTGGATGATTGACTGAGTTTTCAGTAGCTGATAAGTTCTTCAAGTGTGCAAGGCAAGGGTGGAGGGCCTCCACACCAAGCTAAGTACACTTGGTTAATTTAGCTTAATTTTCATGAACTAGTTTTGCTTCAAATTTGTTCAGTTAAGTAGATGAATGATGATTTATTATGATTGTCGATGAATCTTAGTTTAATTCTAATATGAATATTAAGGGACAAACCAATGTTTAATTTAAACTCTCCTTCTATCTTATATAGGAACAATAACTAAAATTCATTTTCTTTTCATTATTTAAAGTTATTTTTTGAATTTCTAGTCTTAAATACAATGGTAACAATGATGAATGAAATTGTGAAGAAGGAAAACATGGACCTCCTCAGTTAGGAGCCTCTTCTATTACTCTTTATCATAAGCTATTTTCCATCAGTTAATTGGTTTCTCTTCATGAAAGTAGTATTGTGGGGAAGGTCAAACAGGATCTCCTAAGTTAGTAGCCTCTTCCCTCATTTATTACATATTGAATCAAAAATTACTTAGTTAAATTTTATATTTGTAATATGCATTTCCTTTAGTTTAAACAATTTGTCTTCTAAAATATTGACTACACCTGAGATCCATATATTTTGGACATGCTTCCAAGTTTACAAACCCATATTGATAATTAAATACTTATGTTAGTTTACCCAGTAAATTGACCCAACAATAATCATCAATGTTCACATTCACTTGATCAGTTTCAGATGATGGTGGGTTGGAAAATGATTGAATTGCCTAATAAGCCAATTCAAAGAGACTCAAAGGCATCTCACTGCCATACACGGTCAATTCAGACTTTGAAGGCACAACCCAAGGATCAGAAGATTGCATTGTGCTTGATCTAATCATATTAACTTGGGAAATATTATGAGGAAAATTGGGTGAAGGGAGTGAAAAATTTCCCATGAGAGACGAATCCTTAATCAAACCTACCCCAACATCTTCATACAAAGTAATCAATTTTCCAAAAAAAGGTATGCTACATGTAGAAATAGGGTTTGTAGTGTAGTAATACAATTGGCCTACTTTTACGATTTTTCCTTTATGGGGAAATATTATCATATGAAAAAATTATGAGACCACTCCCGACATAGAATAAGACCAACTTCATCCCAGTAAAAGGTTATAATCAAGCTGAGCATCGACAACTTCAACTTCAACTACAACCGTTTTACCTTCTAACTCTATAGGTAGATCATTTAGAATTCCATATGGATGAAAACCTCTTCCATAAAAAGGTTTTCAAATTTGTGGGAGACTGATTGATGGCTAGATAAACCAAGGCTTTCCAACAATCAATAGACATGATACACATAGAATCTCCTTCGCTAATTACCATGTGAAAAACTCGTTTATTTTAAACGAAAACTGGTATTTGGAATGCCAATAGACATAGAAGTCTAGGTACATAACTCTCAAGATCAAAGAAAATGATATTAGAATCTTGGGGATAAATAGCAATGGACAAGTCTGCAGCACTTCAAGGGCCAACATTTTTGAAGGTGACATAGCCAGATCTTCAACAATGTTGTAATTTGAGAATCTTGTGCATGAGGATTGAAAGCTGAATTTTGAAGAGCAGCTTTAGGAGGCAGTTGAATCACCATGTCAGAATTAGGTTTTTCAATCTGTAATGGTTCATAAGGAGGAGGAATTGACGTGGAATATTGACTGGGTGAACCAGTATTATTTTCATTTACAACATGACCCTTAGATATGTAATCCTTAGATTTTAGCTACCATAACTTGTGAGGACATCATCATGATATCCTTCGATGTGGAAGAAGAGGAAGGGTTTTGTGAAACCATCTTATTATCTCGAGAAGAGAATGGATCCTTCAAAACAGTAGGGGTGGGTGAATATTTAACAAATTTAGTAACCTCAATGCGATGAGGGCACTCCTTGGTGTAATGAACTTCATCACAGCATAAACATGGATAACGAGGCTTTTTCTTTTCATCAGATGGTTTGGTTTTATCTAATTTCTCTTTCGAAGATTTTTTTTTTCCTTACGTTTTCCTTTCTTCTTACCTCCGATCAATTTATTCTTTCTTGTAGATGAATCTATGGCATTAATATCATAAGTAATTTCGGGAGAAGAATTTCCTTTGGGTGAATCTGGTAAAGTCACAATCGGAGTAGATTTGGAATTTTTATTCTTACTCTTAGATTGGCTAACATAACCAATCACCCCATCAACGGTGTGAGATCCTGTAGGAGTTGAGTTTATTTGACTAGGGTGAGAAAATCCATAATTTTATCATACAAAGTATCACATTGTGTGTAAACAAGGTCTAGATATTGGGCACAATAAATAGCCTTCTATTCTGTTACAACACCTCCCTTGGCCACATCTTCAGTAATGAATAGAAACAAAGACTTTGTAAGCCATTCAGCCAAAATCTGATCTGGAATGAAAACCTTAACTAGACGATGTCTATGTCTCCATTCATGTATATGATCGAAAATGTGAGTAGATGATGATTTTTTCAAAGAATTCAAAAGTTCGGTACCAGTATCATAATGTCTTGGTAATTGAAACTGTGTCAAGAAATCAGTGTCTAAGGCATTGAATTTATCAAAAGAGGCTCGCGGTAACTCAATGTACCATTTTGTTGTTGAACTAGTGAAAGTTCATTGGAAAAGTATCAATCTAATGGAATCATCAATCAATGAATTTGACACACACTAAAGATGATATGTCATGACATGCTTTGATGGTCTTCTCCTAATTTTCCTTCAAATTTTGGAATGTAACTGGGAAACTTAGTAGGGATTTCCGGCTAAAATGTGAAATAGTAAATAGGATCATTCGTTAGCTGAGACAAATATGATAAATCAAAATTTCTAATGAACGGTAATTTTTGTTTGGGATCCTGTTGTGAAATTTGATTACCCTGCGGGATAATTCTAGTACCTGGAGTAGGATCTCCAGTATATCATGGGATATCTCCTATGGTTTGGATTTTCATTCCTCTAGGATAACCAGGGTGAGCCATACCAAACTGTGATTGAGACAGAATTTAATAAGTATGACCAGGGTATGGTTGACTTTGGAAAGGCGGATTTTGGCCCATCTGCCCCAAGTAATATTTCCCCTGAAAGGGTTGGCTTTGTAAAGGTTTTCCTTGAAAGAACTTCCTTTGATAAGGTTGGCTTTGAAAAAGTTGACCTTAAAATAACTGGCCTCGAAAAGGATGGCCTTTAAAATCTTGGCCTTGATATGGTGTTTGTAGAGTTCCCACACTAGGTTGTCCCAAAGGAATTTAAGGTACATATTGGATCGTAGGACCAGTTAGATAGAAAAATTTCCGAGGGACAACTTAAGTAGTTTTCTACACTAATAATTGAGGGTTAATTGGAACAGTAGTTTGAGATACTACAGGGATGGGGGTTTGAGGTGTACTTGGTTGTTGAAAAGACGTTTGTACAGTGGATTGGATAGAAGTATGTGGACTACTTGGACCAAGCTGCTGACTTGGTTGTTGAAAAAATATTTGTGGATTTACTTGAGGAATCCCTTGAACATGCTATCAGAATTGTATCGAAATACCTTGAGAATAGGTTGGTAAACTGGTACCTATGGAGCAACTTGCAAAGGTTGTTGAAAAAACAAAGGGTTCCAAATGGTATTCATCCCTGGATAAGGAGTACCCACTAAGGGTTGTGACACAATGGGTTGACCTAAACCAGTTTGAGGTACTTGGCTGTAGTTTTGATAATTTCCAGTCAAAGGTTGTCCTTCAAACATAACGTATGACCTAGAAAAAGGTTGCCCTCCAAGTAGAGGTGGTTTCCCTCCAGGAAGATTAAAACCACCTGTTGGGTTAACTTGAGGATTACCTACACTACCGAAAACCATGTTAATATACTGGTCTAGAGTCAAACCTTTGGCAGTAGAAGTTGATATACCAGATGACATAGTAGAAATTTGAGAAGAAGGAGAATCTCTTGAAAATGTCCCAGAAAGTGACTGATATCCAAGAGGAACTGACGGACCTCCATATAACAATGATTCTGGAGAGCTTGAAAACATGGATGTATTAGTAGGCATACTTCCAAGAATCATTCCCGACATAGTAAATATGGGCACAGAGTAATAAGGAGTGCGGTAACATGGAATACCTTGACCTAAAAATTTCAAAGTTGTGAAATACCAAGGACCTTGTCGAAAGGAAGTAAAAAGAAGGTATGGAGAAAAAACCTTTTCACCGGTAAAAACTGGAGTACTTGGATTTTCTTCTTCCTTGTCTGCAGTAATATACTCGATACTAATGAGACCAGGAAGTAGATTATCGATAATAATAAGTTTTACTTTCGGTGAATGTGCAGCAAGAGTAGGAGGTATAACACTCAGGTTCTGAAAAATCAAACTCGGGTTCAGAAATGTATGGCTCAGTTAGTTGTGTATCTGAAACTTCTTCAGTATAAGATTCTAATCTAACAACTTCGGTAACTACTGGTCCAGATTGCACTAAGTTTGTTTCAAATTATTGAGGCTTATTCACTTCAGTTTCAGATTCTACATGGTAGATGTTTCAGGTTGATCTAAAGTCCTAGATCCTGTTGATTTTGACCTTTCAGCCTTAATTTTTTCCATTTGACTCGGTGTATACTCAGGGGGTTTACCTTGCATTCTCTGTGAATGTCTTGGTAAGTCATCCACGATGAATTTTAATTAAGAATTCAAACAATATAAAAAAATCACACCTAAGTCCTTTAAAAATTAAAATAAAACAAATAACACACGCTAACAAATATAGGAGTTAAGCCACACAAACAACCTTTTCACATTGAAATCACTAATTGGTGATGAAATCCAACATCGTAGAAATCAAGGTGAAAATTATATATATACAGAGCAGGTGGAACCAGTTACCCTGACAACATGCTTAATGAAAAAATCTAGTGCAAGTACCTCCACTTATTCCATCTCGAGTGAATATTACCCTCCAAAAGGTCCAAGTGAGTCTAGTCAACGTTTGTTCTAGGTACAGTAAATACCTTCCCTCCACCTTCACCTCAGGAAATAGCCCTAAGATTATGGTCACTAAGGTTACCACTTACAACAATTCAACCTGGGGGGACAGTCGCAAATCAGACATACACGAAAGGGAATAGTAGCAAAGCTCAATCCCCTTGAAAGTTCCTCAACATGGATAAGCTGAGGTTTACCTCCAAGTGACCCCAAGTACCTTTCAGAATTGTTTGTAATGTTTGCAAACCACTCTACCATAACCAATGAAGAAGGTACGATCACTTCACCGAGTCTGATATGATCTCGTGCTTGAATTCCTTGTAAGAGGAGCTTCCCAGAGAAAATTTGCAATAAATGGATTTAATCACTACTGCAAGATTCTATTTTTTGTTTATATATTTGGAAAGTTAACTCACTTCCATATTCCAAAGCCCTACAACCTTATCTAGGTAGGTGGAAAGATCCCTAAAAATGTAAAAATTCTAATCAATTTTATTAGCGTTGTGTTATTAAGTTGTTGTTTACTCAGGAGGTGATGGGCGTGAAACTAATGATATTCTGACCAGACTCAAAAATCTAATGCAGTCAAATATTAAATTGTAGCCTTTTCATTCAGTTAATTCATAGTTACGGGAGAGTAAGAGTCTTTTGTATTTTCAAATGAAATGAAAAAACTCAAATTCTAATAACATTATTTTTTACAAAATGCCAATTTCACTTTGAAACAATTCAATTGCAAAAATTAAATCAAAATTTCAGTTCACTTAACAAGTCAAATAACCATACAATTTCCTTTTACAAGAAATCACTCACAATTATTCAAAATGCACGAAAAAATAAATAAAAACTTTGAAATGAATTTGTACTACTGAATGACACTAATTTAATGATTTCAACAGTGTATTTATGAACAACTTTAGTACCAAAAAAGAAATGATTTTCATTTTATATTCAACAAAAGAAGCAATTGTCATAAAAAACTAAAATTTTGAGAAAAATATAACTTTACTACTCTAAAATACGTTTCACAAATAAGCAAAGTATTCACTAAACCTAGTATGTTTGTAAGAAAAAAGACAGGGAGACAACAATCTAACAACAACCAATCTCTTTTTTGATTAATAAGCAAGCAACCAGTGGAAACCCTACCCTAATTTGTGAAAATGAGCGATTCCTCACAAAGACTACTTAATGACACCCAAAAAAACTAAAAAATATTAACTGGAGGTCAAGACAAGTGTAAAAAAGCTTTCAAAACCAAAATTCAGACTTTGATCAAAATAAATTGTACTTTTTCAAAAATTCCCAGGATGTGTGCAGGTGAATAGTTCAGTTCCGTGTGCATGCGCTCTGTTGCTAAAGCAAAACAACATAGATCTGCGCTTTGTTACTAAACATAAACCGCATAGAAAGAGAAACTTAAAGAAAAAGAAAAAAAACAGGCAAACAAATCACAAAATAAAAAGGATACCTATCTTGAAAAGACATATATCAGGCTATCAAAAAAGGATCGAAAACCAAAAACAAGGAAAAGGAAGAGAACAGGATGTTCCCCAGTATTTTTGCCAATTTTTTATATTGGACTAATCCCTCTTGTGGACAAGAGAAATCTCCCTAGATTTCCAACAAAATCTAGTAACAAGTAGACAATCAAACTATTCTTTCCCTGAATCTATCTTGCTTGAATCATAAAGCTAAAAGGAGAGAAAATGAGATCTGTACCTTATTTCCAAATGCTTGATGAAGATCCTTGATATGCCTCGATGCAGCTCTTCAATGCTGGAAACAAACCTGCACACATAGAAATCAAAGGATCAAAGGCATATGTAGCATAGATAATTCAAAGATTCAAACAAATGATAAAGGAGATTATTAACCATCATCATTTCAATGGATAAAATAAAAATAACACAAATCATTCATCATATCCATAAAACAATGTAGTGAGAAAAGGAGATCAATTATATTAATTCAAGAATATATAAGAGTCTTACAACCTTTGCCTTGATTTTGTGAAGCTCCTCCCATAAATCTACAATCCTTTTCTTGTATGATAAGCTCTCAAGCCTAATTTGACCAGCATAAGTCTACCTTCAACAACCTCCCTCAACCCTCTAGCCTGTAGTTGATTTATAGGCCAAGAGGAGAAAGTTTCAGATCCACATCAAAAGGATGAGATCCACTTAAGGTGGGATTAGGGTTCCTTGAATAATGGGAGTTAGCTCCATGATGGGAGGGGATAGGCTCAAATAGGCATGACCTTGAATCTTTCATTTGGGATATATTCGCCCAATAAGGCTTCTATAATTAAATTTTTATTTTTACTTTTTGTTGAGTCATGTGCGCAGTCCATAGTGTAAGACATAGTGCAGTTGTGTGCGAGTACCAATGGTAGAAATTGCGCATATGCAAAAACTAGCTATGAAAGCACACAAGTCATTAAAAAGAAGGTTTTTTCCCTTATAACCTAGAACTATTGCTTTCTTCAAGGTGATTAATTTGTTGAATTGCAAGGGAGTGCTTTGGAAAACATGAATTTGATGCCGAAAGATCCATTCTAATGGTCAGTTGTCATGGTGACAAAATGACGTGTAACAGGGAGGAGTTCCCAAAGAGGAGAGTGAACCTCTAGAAGAGGAAATCTTTCCATATGCCCCACTTAAATCCCCCTAAAACATGTTACTTAACTCCTCCTAACTTGTATGCAACTCATTATTAACTGATTGTGAGTCTTAGTGAGACTATAGACAAGTAAAAACATATCAACTCCTTCTAACTTGTCTCCAACTCATTAATAATTGAATGTGAGTCTTAGTGAGACTAGAGACAAATAAAAACATGTCACTTAACTCCCTATAACATATCCCTATCTCATTATTAACTGATTGTGAGTCTTAGTGAGACTGGAGACAAGTAAAAACATGCTTCCTTAAAAATAGAGAGCTAATATATTCACCTTTTTTTTAGTGAATAATTGATTTTCATTAGGAAAAATTAATATTTTTTTCTCAAGAAGTGGGTACTAAGGTAAAGTGGGTGCTAAAAGTTAGAAAATGAGTAACCCCAAGGAATATGACACCTCCTAATACTACCTTTTTTTTAATTACATAAAGTTGACAAGGAAAATTCATGTTTGAGATAAAATTTTAAAAAATATATATCCTAGAAAAATCTAATGAAATTTTGTAAGACTATGGATAATGAGTAGCATGGTAATATACATTAACTCTATACTTAGACATGATCCAAGTGGATATTGGTGGCCACCATCCTATTCCAATTTGACCCCCAACATTGTTTCCTTTCAGTTTCATAATTTCCAACACAATTTCCTATTTTTGTAGTATTCTATTTTTGGTATTTTTTCGGGTCCTGAACTTCTAAAACCATTTTTAGGCCCTAAAAAACGTTTTTTAGGGAAATGAGAGGCAAAAATTGTTGTCCTCATATTGACATTTTTAATGGGCTATCATGCATGCCAAACGAAGATCATATTCCAAAGTTATGACCCTAGGAAGTTGGTGCTCCAACTAACCCTAGCGATGCCCACAAGCTTTTGGCGCTTCATCTCCAATGGTTATGTTTTTTTTATTTTTATGGTTTTCCGTAATTTTTTTATGATAAAAGGCTTGAGAGCCTCATTTTAACTCAGTTCAAAAGGCATGTAGTTTTCACTTCTCTTCGCAAAGTTAAACTATCTTTGTCTGAGCTAGTTGGTTTCCTTTCTGCATGTAAACAATTTTCAGCAATTCTTATTTATTAATTGAAGTTTTGTTTTGTTGTATCTTTGTGTTTTTTTTTTTTTAAATCTGTATTTCATTTCGTCCCTTCATAAATCCATATCATCGGTATCAGAGTGGTCTTCTCTTTGTTTGTTTTTTTGTGCATGTCCCCAATGAGGTAGGGGTATAAGGAGTTGGGACTTGAATTGGTTGAAACCTTGCATAGCCAGCCTCGCTGACCCGAAAACCTCCCATGGAGGAAGAAAAGAAATATGAGGGAGCAAGAGATCCTTTCAAATTGTTGCTCAAGGAGGCCCTCGAGCAACAAAAGAAGAGATGATGGATTTTTTTTTCCAAATACTTCGATGGCTATCAACGAGTGAAGCATCTTCATCCAGCAGTCACTTTGGAGGCATCGCCCCCTTTAAGGTACAAGATAAATTTGAAATTCCTATATTTGAAGGCCAAAGAAACACAGATGCTCTAGATAGATGGTTAAATTTTCTGGAAGGATATTTTTTGGCGCATAATTTTTCCGATAGGGAAAAATTTACTTTTGCACTCCTCAAATCCTCTTCCCATGTCAAGGACTGGTGGGACACTTACTATGAGCAGAGGGACGAGGAGGAGCCCTCATTATTTTTAGCTACACCCTCTTGGAATTATTTTTGAGATGCCATCAAGGAACAATATTACCCTTTCAGGAGTTATGAAGATAAGTACATAAAATAAACGACACTACGGCAGGAAAGGGACCAAGAGGTGTTAGAGTTCACAAATATTTCTCGTACCCTATGCATGAAGTTGGGTATCAAGGATTTTGAGCAGCATTCAATACTCAAGTACTGTCACAAATACATCCATGAATAAATGGAGTTCTTGTACATCTCCTCGCTTGGCGTAGCATATCGATACGTTGTCAAGATCGAGCAGAAATTTAAATAAAAGAAGTGAGACTTTGGATATATGAATTTGAAGCAGGGAAAAGGCACCTCCAAACCATATAAAAAAGGACAAATCCAAGGTGGAGTGACATGGGAAAAACCATTGAATCCACAAGCAAATAATAGCACCACAAAGACGAAGGACACAGGAAAGTGGTTTGTGTTCCATAAGAGCCCCACCCATAACACAAATGAGTTTCGTGCCAAGAAGTCACTGGTTGTCGAGCTAAAAGCTTCATATTCATATGCATGTTATGACTCTAATCTAGAACCTAACCAATGGGAAGCATATTATTGATGTAGAACCTAGTGCCACTATTTCCACCACCAAGGTCCAAAATATTGAGCCCGAAGATCCATAGGAGGGAGAGCATCTCTTCCAATGATGTGGGTGAAGGGTTCTTCATTTTAATTCATTATCGATAGTGGGAGCCAAAATAATCTCATATTAGCTAAGGTCGTTAAGCGGTTGGGCCTATCGACCACAACACACCCACAACCATACACCATTGGGAAGCTCCACCAAGGACGAGATCTCTACGTCATCCAACAATGTCGTCTTCCTTACAGCATCAAGCCCTTTTGATCCAGGTGGATATTTGTGGCCACCCACCTATCCTACTTGGACCCTCACCATTGTTTCTTTCATTTTTTCAATTTCCTTAATTGTATCATATTTTACTATTTTTGGCAGTTTTTCGAGTCCTGAACTTCTGGAACCATTTTGAGGCCCTAAACGACGTTTTTCAAGGAAAACTAGAGCCGACATGGGTCCTTCATTAATTTTTTCCACTCGAAATTTGTAGTCCTCGAATACATATTTCTAATGAGGTAGTATGCTTGTCAAATGGAGATTGTATGCCAAAGTTACGACCCTGGGAAGTTGATGTACCAATTTACCGAAACGGGGCCCATATTTTTGGCACTTCATCTCCTAGGGTTTGGTTTTTGGATGTTTAGGGGTTTAAATTGTTTCTCAATAATAAATAGGCCTTTGAGCCTCATTGTAACACAGTTTAGAGGCATGTAGCCCCCACATCTATTCTTAGAGATAAGCTACCATCGCCCGAGCTAGTTTATTTCCATTCTATATGTAAGCATATTTTAGTCTTTGATATTAATGAAATGAAGTTATATTTATGCTACATATTTTTTTCCAAGTTTATGTTTGTATTTTGTTGCATTCCTGCATAAATTAGGATCACCTTCGCGAATGAGGTATTGTGTGATGTTGCTCCTCTTGAAGTTTTTGATGTTTTATTAGGTCAACCATACTTGTGGAAGCATCATGTTGTGTATGAGTCCATACCTCACACTGTTATTATAAATTTGGGTAGAAAAGTATACATGATACTTAAGGTAGCCCCGCCTACCACCATTTCTCTTATCTTTACTAAGAAATGCAATAAGATCATCTCCCAAACTAGGATTTTTTTTCTTTCTTATTCGCTCTCAAAGTAAGGGGAAGATCATGGCCACATCCACAACCACCATAAAGGGTTCCTCTGTGCAGAAAAATCAAGTTGATATGGTCATGGAAGAGTACAGGGACATCTTTGCCTCACCCACAGGGCTACCTTTGCATTGAAAAGTCAATAATTCGATCAATCTGACCCCCGAGGAAACTATACCCAATGGGAAAATATATTGCCACTCACTTTTGGAAAACAAGGAAATCAAGAAATAGATCCACGAGTTGCTAAAAGAGGGGAACATCTACCCAAGTTCCTCGCCTTGTGGGAGCCCAATTATACTTATATAGAAGAAGGATGGGACCTGGAGACTCTCCATTGATTATCAGGCACTGAATAAAATCACTATCAGGAACAAGTATCTAATCCCACATATTGATTATTTATTTACCAGCTCAAGGGGGGAAAGCACTTCAGGAAGATAGATTGAATTATGGCTATCACCAAGTACAAATATATCCCACAGATGTATGTAAGATTGCATTCAAATCCAAGGAGGGCCTTTTTTAGTGGTTTCTCATGCCCTTCAGAATGACAAACGCCCCTACAAATTTTATGAGGTTTATGGATGACATATTGTGATGTTTCACCAAATCATTCATGATTGCATATTTGGATGACATCTTCATCTTTAGCAAGATTTGGACATAGTACTTGCAATATATTCGATAGGTCCTTCAAACCCTACAGTAGCACAAACTATGTGCCAACTTGGAGAAATGCTCCTTTGGCATGAAGCAGGTCCAATATTTGCACTACATCATTGATGAGAAAGGTGTGCATGTGGATCTAAATAAGATCCAAGTCATTTGGTATTGGCCAACCCTAAAAACTTTAATAGAACTTTGCAAATTTTTGGACCTTGCCAATTTTTATTAAAGGTTTGTGTTGGATTTATCTCATATCACTTAGACTTTGAGTCAAGTTACCAAGGGCAGAGCCAAAGCAAATATTTTTTGGTCTAAGCCCCAACAAAAGGCATTCATTGAGCTTAAACACCACCTTTCTCTACACCAGTACTCACATTTCCAAAACTGCAACAACCATTTGAAATTGAGACATATGCCTCTAACTATGCTATTGGTGCAGTTCTCACCCAACAATGGAATTTGGTGCCCTATCACGGTGAGACACTCTTTGATATGATTCAGAGATACCCCATGTACGATAAGGAGATGTACTGCATCGTGTAGGCTTATCGACAGTGGAAAAATTACATTCTTGGGAAGGATACAATCATCCACAAAGATCACTGACCTGTTCAATTTAAATAGACACAAAGGAAGTTGCAGAATGGCCACCATCAGAAATGGTCTCCATATCTTCAAAAATTTCATTTGAACATTAAATACAAGAAGGGAAGCACCAACAATGTTTTGGATTGCCTCAGTTGGCCCATGGTTGTGGCACTGACCATTGTTCTCAAATATTGTGGGCATGAGACTTCTTTGTTGAAAATGACACCAAGAAATACTCTAATTTAATTTTCCCTTGAATTAAATGAGAAGAAAATTGTAATTCCACATCACATGAGAAATTGTATGAGCTAAATAAGTTAGTTTGACTCATTTGGTTCAATTAATTTGAGTTAAGGGTCTAACTTGAGTCATGTATAGTGGCTCCTATTTTTTAGGATTCCTCGTTGAGTTTATTTTGAGTTGTAATTAATTTATTCAGTTTAATTGACATAAAGTCAGTTACACTAGTTCCAATTGTTGGAGGAACTAGTAGGAGGTCTAGCAGTGGAGAGTAGCTTCAATGTTTAACAAGTTAACTGATAAATCAACCATAAAGAACTCATGCATGTGTGATTTACGAGTTATCCAGTTCAGATTGGAGTTCAAGGGTGGTGTACTATCGGTTGTATAATCATCCAAATTGTAAAGGTGGTGCATGCAGTCATAAGAAGGCCTATGATGGATTGTGTATTTTTGGATGAGGAATTTCTTTAATTAATAGGGGATAATTCCCAAGGAAACAACGCAAGGAAATAAGGACTTGGGCAAGCATAAAATTGGCTAAGGCTTGTATAGGAAGCAGTGAGATAGATAGATATAGTGCAAAAGTTGCTCGAGCTTGAGAAAAGCATTGTAATATTCTCATATTTTCATACTAATGCAATATATAGATAGCAGGGGTTTTTAGTTGTGGCTTGTTGAAGAATCAATGCAGTTATATTAGGGTTTGATTCTTCAATCTTGATAATTATTTATGAATTTTTTGGCTTCTTTTACTTCTTTTTTATATTATCTTTTATCAATTAATTACCATATTATGTGTGTATGAAGATTGTATCCTTAACGATAAGGGATAATTTTACTTTGGCCTTAAGGTAAGGCTCTACTTCGATCTAAGCTAAAGCCTAGACTACAGATCATTGGCTTCTCCAATGCGATTCTCACGCGTTCATGGCCGGTTTCATTTGTGTGCTGCATTAGTATTTCGATCATTTCTTTGCTCGTTTAGGCTCCCTTCTTTCCACCTGCCCTGCTTCAAGATCTCGCTGAGCCTCTCGATCTCTTGTCAAATCTGCTTGGGTCTGCGCCCTTGGGGTTTCTGCTTGCAGGGACTATTTGGATTCTCCTTCATCCCGGCCTTGAGATGCCTCATTCCTTTGCTTGGTGCAGATCGGGTTTGTTGTTTTGATCTTCTTGCCATGGAGGCCCAAGGCTCGCCCACCGGTCCCTCGCAAGCCGCTCTCCCGGAAGCTGAAGCAGCCTTCTCCTCTCTTCTTGCTTCGCTGCCCAAAAAGAAGAAATATGAAGCTACTAAGTTCGTCAAAAGGCTCGACGATGTTCCAGAGGTAAACCTCCCTCTTGAGGGTCCAATCAAGGTCGCTTTGTCCCTGGAAGATCGGGCCCTGGTGGGTCAATTCACGGGCCTTTGGCCCTCGCCAAGATCCACGGAAAACTGGGTCGTTAAGAACTGGGTTCCGCTGATCAAAAATAAAGTCACCTCTTATTTTCTGGGTAGAGGCTTCTTTCTGTTCGAGTTCAACACCAAGGATGATAAGGACCTGATCTTCAGGAATGGGCCCTATTTCATGGGACCTCAGGGCCTCTACCTTAACAAATGGACCCCCGATTTCGATCCGGCTGTGGATGTCCCAACGGCAGTCCCTGTCTGGGTTCGGCTCCCCAATCTACCAGTGCACTGTTGGAACTAGGAGTTCCTCAAGCACATTGGAGATACTCTGGGAAAATTCATTGACAGAGCAAACAACAATGATCAGTATGATTGCGCCTGAATCTGTGTCGAGGTGGACTTAGAGGTGGGGCTTCCGGAGGCCATTAAATTAAAGGTGGGCAGTTGGACGCATGTGCAAGTGCTGGACTATGAGCAACTCCCCTTCAAATGCCGCAAATGTCACATATATGGCCATTTTGCAAGAGGGTGCCCGAACAAAGGGGAAGCTGAGAAAGGAAAGGAAGAGGGCTGGAACCAGGTCAAGAGGCCAAAGACATCTCACAAGAAATCTGGGGTTCATGGACCCCAGCCTGCCTCCATCCAGAATGTTCCCCCGCCAAAAAGCCAAGAAAACATGTATGAGGTCTTAAGCTCTGCTGAAGAGACTCCTCAGGAGGAAGATAGGCAAGATCAACCTTTAGAAAAAATGCCTTCAGCAGAAACAAGACCTGAAGAAAGCGTCACAGCAAGAAACAAGGATAAGCAAACAGAAGCCTCCGAGGAGGAACATGACTCGGAGGAGTCTGAGGAGGATGGAGAAATAGGAGATACGTAGATATCGTTCAGAAGATCTGCAAGGGGCCGCAAATCTGCTAGAGAAAAGAGAGATCAGGAAACTTACAAAGACAAGCTTCAGGGTAGTCAGCCCACTCTGGAGAAACTTCTTGGCAAAAATCCGAAGATGGTAAAAACCAAGGGCAGGGTTCCAAGGGAGCCCATCATCATAAAAATAAATGATGAAGATTGTCTCCTGGAACTGTAGAGGAATGGGGAGCAAATTGAAAGAAGAAGCAACGAGAAGCCTTATAAGAAGAGAAGCTCCAGACATTCTTCTGATTCAAGAGACCAAAATGGAGGACAAGGAGTTTCTCCAAATCAGTAAAAAAATTTGGAAAGGTAGCAGCGGACATGCAGTTTCAGCATGGGGAGCATCTGGGGGACTGGGCTCCCTTTGGAACCCTCTCAAGTTCAGATTGGTCACCGTGCTGCACAACACCCACTGGCTGTTTTTGAAGCTCCAGCCTTTGGACTCAAGGGTGGCAGTCAGTCTTTTCAATGTCTATGTTCCAACAAATATAGGGGAGAAAAGGGAGTGTTGGGACTCCATCAAACATCTGTCGGAGTCAGAAAATTTGGAAAACATCATTGTTGCAGGTGATCTTAACCTCACCTTGCGCATGGAGGAAAAGCGAGGAGGCACAATCGTAAGGGACCCTGCAAGGGAATGGGTGGAAGACCTCATGCAGGATTGGGATCTGCTTGACATACCTCCAGCAAATGGTAAGTATACCCGGTCTAACAAAAGAATAGGTCCTGGTCACATTGCTGCTAGACTTGATAGATGTTTGGTTCAGAGTTCCTTTCTTTTGCTGGGCTTAGATTTCAGATTGCATATCCTCCCATGCAGTGTTTCTGACCATAAGCCCATCTTGCTTGAGATGCTGGGCCACAAAGATCTTGGCCCCATCCCCTTCAGATTCAACCCTCTTTGGGTCAAAGAACCTGAGTTCCCGAACTTGGTTCATGACTGCTGGAAACTGCCAGTGAAAGGTTCCCCTTTCTTCATTTGGGAAGAAAAACTTAGAAGACTGAAAACGGTGCTTAAATCTTGGGCCAAAGCTCTTCCCTCTCCTGCAAAAGAGAGAAAGCAAGCTCAAGATAATCTTGCCCATCACCATGCCCAATGTGAAGATGCAGAAATCACTAAAGAAGTTCTAGATAAGGAAGCTGAGCTCCAGCAAATCTTCCACAAAGCTTGCCTTTCAGAGGAAGAGCATTGGAGACTGAAGTCTAGGACCTTATGGCTTAAAGCAGGAGACAGAAATTCGGCCTTCTTCCACAAGCAAGCTCAAGCCAGAAAGAGATTCAATTCTATTGCAGAAATCAAAGATAGCAATTTGACACACAAAGACTTTGATAGCATAAAGAGAGAAGCTTTCAACCACTTTCAAAACCTGTATAGAGAAGAGGGCGTGACGGACCCAAACTCCAAATTCTTGGAGGCGGTTCCCCCTAGGATCTCACCTTCAATGAATCAGCAGCTTGAAGCAAAGATCTCTATTCAGGAAATAAAGGATGCCCTCTCGGACATGGAGCCTGACAAAGCCCCAGGCCCGGATGGTTTTACAATAAGATTTTTTCAAACCTGCTGGCAGATTGTGGAGAAAGACCTCTACAAAATGATTTTGAAATCTCAAGACTGCCAGAAAATTGGGGGCAGCACCAATTCAGCTTTTCTTGCCCTCATACCCAAGGAAAAGGGTGCTAAAGAATTTAATCAGTTCCGCCCCATCTCTCTTTGTAATATTGGATACAAATTAATCACAAAGGTTATTGCCAATAGACTTAAAGGTATTCTTCCAGCCATCATCCCAGAGAACCAAGGTGGATTTGTTCAGGGGAGACAGCTCACTGACAACTTCATCCTAGTGCAAGAGGTGATTCACTCGAGCCATCTTCGCAAAGAGAAAGGTATGGTTATCAAACTAGATCTGGCTAATGCTTTCGATCGGGTCAGACTTAGCTTTCTTTGGGAAGTCTTGAAAAAATTTGGCTTTGGAATGGGCTTTCTAAAATGGATCCGTGCTTGTATTGCTGATCCTTGGATCACCCCCCTGGTGAATGGGAGAGCAGCTGGTTTTTTTAAAGCTTCAAGAGGGCTTAGGCAGGGTTGCCCCCTCTCACCGCTCCTCTTCGTCCTTCATGTTTCCGTCCTGATTTTCTACTTGGATCAGAAACTGGTTGACCAAGAGATCTTGGGGCTCAATATAGCTAGAGGGGTCAAAATGTTAATCACACCCTCTTTGCGGATGATACCCTCTTGTTAGGGGCTGCCTCTGCCAGATCTTCTCTTAGATTCAAGGAGGTCTTGGATGACTACAGTGAAGCTACAGGCAGCAGTTTAAACAATGGTAAGTGCAAAGCTTTTTGCTGGAACATCTTGGCTCCCACCCTTTCTGCCATCTCAAGAATTCTGGGCTTTACTGCCACTCTCAACTGGTCCTCCTTTTCTTATTTGGGCCTTCCCATCTTTCGCAAATTGGCATACAGCAGAGATTGGATTCCTCTGTTGGACAAGTTCAAGGCCAAAATTCAAGCTTGGGGATTCTCTTGGTTAAATCTAGCCGGAAAAACTGTTCTCATCAAATCTGTTCTTAGCAGTCTCCCCATCTTTCAATTCTCTGTAATTCTAGCCCCTTTAGGCATCATAAAAAAAATGGAAGCCTTCATTCGCAAGTTCTTCTGGAAAGGGGGCAATCACAATGACAGGAAAATCCCATTAGTCAGTTGGGAGAAAATTTGCAAGCCCCAGAGTGAAGGAGGCCTCAATTTCAAAGATCTTAGCCTCCAAAACATAGCTATGGGAGCCAAGATCTTCTGGAGAATCATTGGTCCAAATCCAGGTTGGGTGCAAAAAGCCCTATGGAGGAAATACTTCATGGGAAAGAGGAAGAGATGTCTAGATGCCCTCCTACCCTCCTCAGGTTCGCAGCTGATCAAGCTCTTCCATAAAGCAGCCCCTTTAATCAAAGACAGAGCGTATTGGATCCCTGGAAACGGCAAAGAAATTAAAATTTGGGATGACAGCATTATGATGCAACCTCCTCTATCGTCCCACTGCTCTCTGCACGCGTTGCGTTTGTGGTTAGACAACGCCGAATGCACCACTCTTTGGGACATTTCACAATGGGACGGCAGACATTGGCAGCGATGGAGGCTCCCTCCCGTCCCTCCTGCGCTGTCCCAAGCTCGAGATCTTTTCCTTTCTTTATTAAATGGTATGATAAAAAACAATAGAAAATATGCCAAGGAAAAACCCCCCTCGAGGGGAAAATCCAGTCAAAATAATTCTTCCTTTCAATAGTATTCTTTGCGACTCTTCACCCTAGACATGAGCCAAACTTTCCCTCCACACCAATTCAACATTCCAGATCTTCGACCAAGCAACAATATAAACTTTTCCTCTAGCAGCTTCGACTAGGCAACAAATCCAGTAGCAACAACAACATAAAACCTTAGAATACTTCAATCTCCCCCGAGAGGGCATGAAATGCAAAGATTCCTTCACCAAAATTTTGATTTTCTCTTCCTCTTGCTTCTAGACCCAAATCATACTTCTTTCTGCCTCTTCCTTCCACTTCGCACTTTTTCCCTTAATGCAGTAAATATCGAACTTTCTTTAGAAGTGATGGTGAAAACGAGTTCGATATCCTTGCTTTAATAGGCTCCATATGAGTTCAAATTTCTCCCTTTGAGACCGACTTGATCTCCTTAAAGCCGAATTAATGTGGAAGGCTTATAAATCACATTTGACTCAATAAAAAACCTAATTACATCATTCAAAAGCCCCATAAGGGTCAATATAAATCTGTAATGACTAACCTAGAAGTCCAAAATGGGGATCTTATACGAAATATGACCCAAGCATGAAACCCATGCTTTAATAAGTCATTTAATAATAATATTTGTGTCAAATGATAATATAAAATTATTTTTCTTTAATTATTTTGATAAGTAAAATAAATATAAATTATGAAGATCGAACCTAGTTACAATCTTCAACACTCCCTCTTAACTAGGGAGGTATTCATAATATAGAACGAGAAGATATCAAGCTATATGAAACTATGAATAATTTTAGGCACCGCAATGCCATGGACTAGATTCCTGACCAAGGAAAATTATCAATTTGGTGACTCAACAGTTTAGGCACCACAATGCCATGGACTAGATTCTTGACCAAGGAAATCTATCCAATTGGGACTAAGGTGAAATAAATCTTGCAGCCTCTATAGGTACCACCAGGCGTACTTACTAACCACCAACCCAGGGAAATAGGTTTACATCCACTCGATGCCACCCTCCCTACCATACATAAGCATAAAGTGTCAGCACGATGTCTTTCCATAGAATGCTTCATTCGCAAGGCCTCAACATATCTCTTCCAAACCATTATTATCAATACAATTAGAAATATTTACCGGACCAATATTGTCTCTTAAATATTCAACTTCTTGTTAGGAAGAGCCTTCGTCAGTATGTCTAGTACTTCTTCATCTGTCGGGACATACTCCAGCCTTACAACCCGATATTGTACCAAGTTCCTAATGAAATGGAACTTATTGTGTATGTGCTTCATCCTCGAATGAAACACGAGATATCTAGATATATTGATGCAACTTTTATTATCACATTTGATTATAGTAGGACGTAGATAACTCTCAAACAAGTCTATCAGAAGCTTCCTTAAGTATACATCCTCCTTTCCTACTTCACATGCAACTACATATTAAGCTTCAACACTACTTATGGCAACGAGACCTTGCTTTCTACTCATCCATGATACCATAGCAGACCCCGGGCTGAAGCATCCACTTGTAGTATTTCTTCCATCGAACCCACTTCCACCCCAATCAGAATCTGAGAAACAATTTAGATTGACTTCCTTATCTTATGTTTTAGGCAGTGGTTTATAATACCAAAAATATATCTTAATATATATTTGGT